>ML660201.1:16645539-16666076 GCA_007570785.1 Antilocapra americana
CTCCACACTGTTTTCCATAGTGGCTGTACTAGTTTGCATTCCCACCAACAGTGTAAGAGGGTTCCCTTTTCTCCACATCCTCTCCAGCATTTATTGCTTGTAGACTTTTGGATGGCAGCCATTCTGACTGGTGTAAAATGGTACCTCATTGTAGTTTTGATTATTTGAAAGTATGCTCTCCGTGTGCTCCCATCACCAGTGGTGGGAGGTGGCTTGACTTAAAGTTTGTTCTAATAACATATCTTCTCAGACAGGTGGCGCTAGTGGTAAAGAACCTGTCTGCCAATGCAGGAAACATGAGAGACCTGAGTTCAACCTCTGGGTCAGGAAGATCCTCTGGAAAAGTGTATGGCAATCCACTCCAGTATTCTTGCTTGGAGAATCCCATGGACAGAGGAGACTCATGGACACAACTGAAGCGACTCATGCACTGACACTAATAACATGGTTTCCAGATGCTGGTCACCATTACCCATGCCATAGTTTGGCCTCAGGCTAAAACACAGGGAGGGAACACAGCCCCACCCATCAGCAGAATATTGGATTAAAGACTTACTGAGCATGGCCCTGCCCACCAGAATAAGACCCAGTTTTATCCACAGTCAATCACTTCCAGCAAGAAGCTTCCACAAGTCTCTTATCCTTCAGAGGGCAAACACAATGAAAACCACAATCACAGAAAACTAACCACACTGATCACATGGATCACAATCTTGTCTAACTCAATGAAAATAAGAGCCATGCCATGTAGGGCCACCCAAGACAGACGGATCATGGTGGAGAGTTCTGAGAAACCATGGTCCACTAGAGAATGGGATGGCAAACCACTTCAGTATTCTTGTCTTGAAAAACCCATGAACAGTATGAAAAGGAAAAAAGAGGACACTGAGAGATGAAGTCCCCAGATTGGTAGGTGTCCAATATGCTACTGAGGAAGAGCAGAGAAATATCTCCAGAAGGACTGAAATGGCTAAGCCAAAGCAGAAACAATGCCCAGTTGTGAATGTGTCTGGTGATGAAAGTTAAGTCCGATTCTGTAAAGAACAACGTTGCATAGGAACCTGAAATGTTAGGTCCATGAATCAAGGAAAATTGAAAGTGGTCAACAGGAGATAGCAAGAGTCAACACTGATATTTTAGGAATCAGTGAATTAAATGGACTGGAATGGGTGAATTTAATTCAGATGACCATTATATCTACTACTGTGGGCAAGAATCCCTTAGAAGGAATGGAGTAGCCCTCATAGTCAACAAGAGTCCAAAAAGTGGTACTTGGGTGGAATCTCAAAAACAACAGAATGATTGATCTCTGTTTGTTTCCAAAGCAAACCATTCAATATCACAGTAATCCAAGTCTATGCCCCAACCAGTAATGCCAGAGAAGCTGAAGTTGAATGGTTCTATGAAGACCTACAAGACCTTTTAGAACTAACAGGAAAAAATATATCCTTTTCATCATAGGAGACTGGAATGCAAAAGGAGGAAGTCAAGAATACCTGGAGTAACACACAAGCTTGGCCTCAGAGTACAAGATGAAGCAGGGCAAAGGCTAACAGAGTTTCGTCAAGAGAAGACACTGGTCCTAGCAAATATCCTCTTCCAACAACACAAGAGACGACTCTACACATGGACATTACCAGACGGTCAATACTGAAATCAGACTGATTATATTCTTTGTGGTCAAAGATGGAAAACCTCAATACAGTCAGCAAAAGCAAGACCAGGGAGTAACTGTGGCTCACATCATGAATACCTTATTGGAAAATGCAGATTTAAATTGAAGAAAGTAGGGAAAATCACTAAGCCATTCAGGTATGACCCAAATCAAATCCTTATAATTATATAATTGAAGTGACAAATAGATTAAAGGCATTTCATATAATAGACAGAGGGCCTGAAGAACTATGGATAGAGGTTTGTAATATTATACAGAAGGCAGTGATTAAAAAAAAATCCCTAAAGGGATGCAAAAATGCAAAAACGTAAAGTGGCTGTCTAAGGAGGCCTTACAAATAGCTGAGAAAAAAAGAGAAGTGAAAGGCAAAGGAAAAAAGGAAAGATATGCCCATCTAAAAGTAGAGTTCTAAAGAATAGCAAGGAGAGATAAGAAAGCCTTCCTCAGTGATCAATGAAAAGAAATAGAGGAAAACAACAGAATAGGAAAGACTAATCTCTTCCAAGAAAATCAGAGATATCAAGGGAACATTTCATGCAAAGATCAGCACAATAAAAGACAGAAATGATATGGACCAAACAGAAGAAGAAGATAGTAAGAAGAGGTGGCAAGAATACAAAGAACTATACAAAAAAGATCTTCATAACCCAGATAATCATGATGGTGTAATCATTCAACTAGATCCAGACATTTTGGAGTGTGGAGTCAAGTGGGCCGTAGCAAGCATCACTACATCAAAGCTAGTCGAGGTGATCGAATTCCAGTTGATCTACTTCAAATCCTAAAAGATGATGCTGTTGAAGTGCTGTACTCAAAACGCCAGCAAATATGGAAAATACAGCAGAGGCCACAGGATTGGAAAAGGCCAGTTTTCATTGCAATTTCAAAGAAGGGCAATGCCAAAGAAAGTTCAAACTACTGCACAACTGCAATCATTTCATGTGCTAGCAAAGTAATGCTCATAAGTTTCCAAGTAAAGCTTCAGCAGTGTGTGAACTGAGACGTTCCAGATGTTCAAGCTGGATTTAGAAAAGGCAGAGGAACCAGAGATCAAATTTCCTGTATCCACTGGATCAAGGCAAGAGAATTCCAGAAAAAAATTGACTATGCCCAAACCTTTGATTGTGTGGATCACACAAACTGTGGAAGATTCTTCAAGAGATGGAAATATCAGACCACTTTACCTATCTCCTGAGCCATGTGTATGTAGGCCAAGAAGCAACAGTTAGGCCCAGACATGGAACAATGGACTGGTTCAAAATTGAGAAAAGAGTACGTCAAGGCTATGTATTGTAAACCTGCTTATTCAGCTTACATGCAGAGTACAACATGCAAAATTCTGGGCTGGATGAAGCACAAGCTGGAATCAAAGATTTCTGGAGAAATATCAAATAACCTCACATATGCAGATGATACCATCCTTATGGCAGAAAGTGAATAGAAACTACAGTGCTTCTTGATGAAAGTGAAAGAGGAGAATGAAAAAGGTGGCTTAAAACTCAACATTCAGTGGCTTCCAGTCCCATCCCTTCATGGCAAAGGAATAGGGTAACAATGGAAACAGTGACAGACTTTAGTTTCTTGGGCTCCAAAATCACTGCAGATGGTGACTGCAGCAATGAAGTTAACAGATGCTTGCTCCATGGAAGAAAAGCTATGACAAACACGGATAGAATATTAGAAAGCAGAGACATTACTTTGCTAAAAAAGGTCTGTCTAGTCAAAGCCTTTGGCTGTGTGGATCACAATAAACTGGAAAATTCTGAAGGAGAGGGAATACCAGACCACCTGACTTGAGTCTTGAGAAACCTGTATGAAGGTCAGGAAGCAACAGTTAGAATTGGACATGCAACAACAGACTGGTTCCAAATGGGAAAAGGAGTACATCAAGGCTATATATTGTCACCCTGCTTATTTAACTTATATAGAGTACATCATGAGAAACGCTGGGTGGGAGAAAGCACAAGATGGAATCAAGATTGCTGGGAGAAACATCAATAACCTCAGATATGCAGATGATATCACCCTTATGGCAGAATGTGAAGAACTAAAGAGCCTCTTGATGAAAGTGAAAGAGGAGAGTGAAAAAGTTGGCTTAAAGTTCAACAATCAGAAAACTAAGATCATGGCATCTGGTCCCATCACTTCATGTCAAACAGATGGGGAAACAGTGGCTGAGTTTAATTTTTTGGGCTCCAAAATCACTGCAGATGGTGATTGCAGCCATGGAAGTCAAAAGATGCTTACTCCTTGAAAGGAAAGTTATGACCAACGTAGACAGTATATTAAAAAGCAGAAACATTACTTTGTGCACAAAGGTCTGTCTAGTCAAGTTTATGGCTTTTCCAGTGGTCATGTATGGATGTGAAAGTTGAACTATAAAGAAAGTTGAGTGCTGAAGAATTGATGCTTTTGAACTATGGTGTTAGAGAAGACTCTTGAGATTCCCTTGGACTGTAAGGAGATCCAACCATTTCATCCTAAAGGAGATCAGTCATGGGTGCTCATTGGAGGGACTGATGTTGAAGCTGAAACTCCAATACTTTGACCACCTGATGTGAAGAGCTGACTCATTGGAAAAGACCCTGATGCTGGGAAAGACCGAGGGCGGGTGGAGAAGGGGACAACAGAGGATGAGATGGTTGGATAGCATCACCAACTCAATGGACATGGGTTTGGGTAGATTCCGGGAGTTGGTGATGGGCAGGGAGGCCTGATATGCTGCAGTTCATGGGGACACAAAGAGTTGGATATGACTGACCTACTGAATTGAACTGAGTCAAAGGTATGGTTTTTTCAGTAGTCATATATGCATGTGAGAGTTGGACCATCAAGAAGGCTGAACACCTTAGAATGGATGCTTTTGAACTATGGTATTGGAGAAGACTACTGACAGTCCCTTGGACTGATTGATCAAACCAATCAATCCTAAAGGAAATCAGTCCTGAATGTTCATCAGAAGGACTAATGCTGAAGCTGAAGCTCCAATACTTTGGCTACCTGATGTGAAAGGCTGACTCATTAGAAAAGACCCTGACGCTGTGAAAAATTGAAGGCGGGAGGAATAGGGGATGAGAGAGGACAAGGTGATCAAATGGCATCTCTGACTCAATGGACAGCAATTTGAGCAAGCTCCAGGAGATGGTGATGGACAGGGGAGCCTGGCGTGCTGCAGTCCACGGGGTCACAAAGAATCAGACACAACTCAGAGACTGAACAACAGATGCTGGTATATTAACTAGAAATATCAGTTACTTGTGCCCCTTTTACAAAGCAAGGTTCTCTAGTTCCACTTCATAATCTACTGACACACATGGGGCAAGATTCTCAAGAATATATACTTTGTTTTGTTTTTTAAGCAAAGGCCTAGTCAAGCTCTAAGGTCTCTTTTATTTCAAGAAATACCTATGTCTTATGGTGAAAAGCTACATGAAAATGCTTATAAATATGACTATGATAAATATAATGAGAAAAGAATAAAGCTTAAAGTGAAGCTCTTAATAAGATCAAGAAAATCTCCACTAAAGAAATGCCATTTATGCTGAGACTGAAGGATACGGAGGGGAATTCCAGGCCACACGCAGGATGAAGAGCATTTTCAGCAAAAGGAAGCACATGTAAGGAGGCCCCAGAGTGGGGAGAAGAAATGTGTTCGTGAGGAACTGAAAGAATTCCTGTGTGTCTGAAGCAGATGACTGCTCCAAGATTAGAGCCAGAGAGGAACCACATCAAGCTCTGGGTGATGGTTAACTTCAGGCATCAACTTGTCTGAGCCAGAGTTCCCAGGTATGTGGTTAAACATTATTCTGGTGTTTCTGTGAGAATGTTCTGGTTGAGATTAACATTTAAATAGGTAGACCTGAAGCAAAAGAGACTGTTCTCCATAATGTGGGTCAGCCTTGTTCAATAGGTTGAAGACCCAAATAGAGCAAAAGCCTGACTCCATTTAGCAAGAGAGAACTCCGTCAGAAGGCCTTTGGCTTGAACTGCAATCCTGGCCCTTCCCTGGATCTCCACTCCACTGACTTACCCTTTAGATCTCAGACCTACCAGACTTTTATATTGTATATCCACATATCCTATCAGTCCTGCTTCTCTAGAGAACTCTAATACAGTAAGACTCAAGACTTGAATTGGGAGCCATTGCAAACAAATGCTGTTAGCAAAGACTGACCATCACATATTTAGTCTGCACACGTTATTTTATCCTAGTAGATCAGAACCAACTTCCAGAAAGGACTACCAGATTCACAGCCTTCCCAAAGTCCCTTTATCCCTTTAATATTCTCTGCTATGCCCTTTATAGCTTTGCACCTTCCTATTATTTAATAAAGTCCAATCTCAAAGTTTCTGCAGCTCCCTGCTTTAAAGCTTTTACTGGACAAATCACAAAAATACAGCTGCTTTGAAGCCAATTTAACTCCATGGCCCCCAGCATACCAACTATACAGTTTCCAAATTCCAAATTTGTTTTTCTCCAGAGTTTGTATGTGGAGTATAGTGGAATGGCAAGAAAAATTCAGTCCAGGTCCTCGAGTTAAGACAAACATCAATTTATTTTCCTACTAGAAATAAATATGTAAAGAACTTTCTTTGAATGGGGGTACACAGTGGGGGTTTTCTTGCAATTTCTTTTCATGGCTCCCATCCAAGGGAAGCCACCAAATTAAATCAAGTGTAATAGAGGTAGCCCCTCTGGCTCATTGGAGCATGGAGGGAGGTCAGGATTCTTCTCAAAGAATCCACACAATTCAAATAGTAATACTGGCTCTCAGCTTTCTTACTACACAATGCCTGCATGACTTCTAGTAAAGAAAAAAAAGAGATAGCATTTAAATGTTATCACCATCCATTGTATTTTGATAACCTACTCTTCACAGTGTGCCAGGCCAGATATTAGGGACTGAGTGACTGATAATGCACACCACTCCTTCATTCATTTCACAAAGACGTGATGGATGTGAAGTCCCATGCGAGACTCTAGGGACAGAGCAGTGAAGAAGGAGAGATGAAGCATGGATCTTTCCCTCTTCCTCTTCTTCTTTTTTTCTGGAAGGGTAAAGGAGACTATAATATGGTAACTGAGCAAGGTAATTTCAGAAAGCAATGAGTGCTGTGATTGTGATCATAAAAAGAATACACACTTAACATACAATTTGTGCCAGAAACTATACTAAGCAATTTGCTCATATGAACTCATTTTACTCTCATTACACTCCATGAGACAGGTACTATTAGTATCTTTGTTCAACAGATTAGGGCACTAAGTCAATAGGAGGTAAGTAAATTTGGCTGAAACTAGGTAGAGCTAGGATCTGCTTTCTGACTCCACAGTCTGTGATCCTCACTTTCATGCTCCATTGGGTGCTGAGAGAGGACACTGGGGTACCACATTAGATAGGATAAACAGAAAAGTCCCCCTAAGGACTGATGTTCCTTCTGAGACATGACTAATATGGAGGTTCCAAGGACTGAAAATGCCCAAGATGTTAAATGGACATCTGCCAACAATAATATCAGCTATCATTTTTGTAATGCTCCTTATAAGCCAAACTCTGTGGTAAGCTCACTAGTAGGCTCCAGCCTATCTAGTTCTCACACCATTCCTACCAGGCAGTTCCACCTGTCCTCTCCCCATTCTCATGAGCAGAAAAGAGAGACTCACAGAAATATGGAGAGCGTGTTGTGAATCAGCAGAAGACAAGGACTGATCTTACAGACTCTGGAAAAATCTGAAGATTATATAAGGGCACTGAAAAAGCACAGATTGGAAAAGGCAAAGTCACTTAAATGAACAGAAAATATTTAATACACAGAATTTCTCCATTAAATAACAGAGATGAAATATTTGGCCTACATGAGGATGTTTAAAGCATAGAGAACATCTTTTTTGAAAAGGAATAAAAGAGAACAGAACCAAACATTTTTTGAGTATCTATTCTATTTTAGGTACTGTGTTCTATGCTTTCTGGAGCCAGTGGATTGTAATTTTTAAACTTCAAATAGTCAAGATATCCACTAGCAGATTGAGGTCCTGAGGCTGAATTCACATTCGTGGTTGTCATCTCACCAACTCCTGGTTCTATGAAGTTTCTTCTAATTGTCACAAGACTAGTCTCTGGTTTCACATTCATTTGTGTGTCAAAACTCCTATACTTTTGTTGTAGCTTTTATTTTAAGTCCTTCCAAAAATATTGCTCCTTAGTTTAATAAATGATCCCAACATATCCCTGTAAGTGTATGTGAGTGAATGAGAGAGAGAGAGAACCAGAAAAGGAGTTTAAAACCAAGAGAGAGGGTATAAGAGACAGAAAGGAGAGGATCTCACACACACACACACACAGAATGGATATGAGTTGGTATGTCACAAAGTATCTTAGCCATCAGGGGTGTTTTAAAGATGCAATACCCATATATTACCATTTGTTTGCCCCATTAATTCATAGCTTTATTGTAATTGCTAATTTGCAATGACAATCAGGTCCTTGGAAGAAAATAGAAGAAATGAGAGGTCCACTGAATGCTTGACCTTCCCAAAGTGGTCCAATGGTCAACAATGTTTTAGGATCCATCACTGAGCTTCCGAAATAAACATAATTTAACGTCCTAATTATTCCTAAGTGCTGATAAAATAATTAATTAAGGCAAATACGCAACTTAAAGTCTGTCTCTGCCTATAAATAAACTCACGCAATCAGATATCAGTAACCTATTTCATTGGAAAAGACCCTGATTCTGAGAAAGATTGAAGGCAGAAGGAGAAGGGGATGACAGAGGATGAGATGGCTGGATATCATCACTGATTCAATGGACATGAATCTGAGCAAACTCTGGGAGATGGTGAAGGACAGGGAAGCCTGGCATGCTGCAGTCCATGGGATCCCAAAGAGTCAAACATGATTGAGCAACTGAACAACAAATTTCCCTTTTCTGTGATGTTTCTTTAGTTCACTATATTCATTCCATTATCAACCCATCCCAGAAGATATCCATTTATTCTCCAAACCAACACTCACTAAGCACCTATTCATTCCAGGCCTATAATCTTAACCAGAAGTACAGTTATAGGAATCATGAGCTTGTAGGTGGTGGCTGAGGTCACGTGCCTGGAAGCAATTTCCCAAAGAAAAATAATCCAGTTAAAAAAATGATGAGGGTCTAAGACAGAGCCCTGAATAATGCAAGCACTGAAGAATGAAGAATAATGAAGTAGGGAAGAAAACTTAGAATAAATGGACAGAAAATTAGAAGAACAGAAAAGGCATAACGTTTTTAATAAGAAAGGAGGACTAGGCAAGATGCAGTCAGATGAAAATTGGGTTGGTCCAGAGGATTAGATACTCAGGAAGTTATTGGAAGGTTTTACCTGTGACATCTCAGTGCAAGGCTGGAGATAAAAGGTTGATTACGATGGGTTGAAAAGTGAAGGGCAAACACTCAATAGAAACTATAATCAGAGATTATCTACTTGAAGAGTCTGGCTTGAAGAAAAACAGAAAGGACAAGCATTAAAGGATATTTCAAGTCAAAGGAGAGTGGATAGTGCAAGACAGAAGTGACCTGAACACACGCACAGACAGTGAAGGGGGAGAGACTGGAGGTACAGGGGAGAGAGAGCAGAGAATCAAGAGGCACTCAGATCAAGAGCACAGAGGCAGAGATCCGTATGCTCTGACGGGGAGACACACTCTTCCTTGGGTCTGGGAAATAGGATGGAGTTACACATAATCTCCTACATTTTTCTTTCTTTCTTTCTTTTTTTAAGTAAAAGAACAGGAAGGTGAAGAAGAGCTCATCTAAAAATGCTGTTTTTCCAGGTAGCAAAGGCAAGGTTTAAGCAATTACTCAGGAGAGTGAGGTTCAGGCTTCCCTGGTGGCTCAAATGGTAAAGAATCTGCCCACAATGCAGAAGCTCTGGTTTTGACCCCTGGGTTGGGAAGATCCCCTGGAGAAGGGAATGGCAATGCTCTCCAGTATTCTTGCCTGGGATATCCCATGGACAGAGGATCCTGGCAGGCTACAATCCAGGGGGTCAAAAAGAGTCAGACACAACTGAGCGACAAGCACACACTGGAGAGTATGGTAGAGAGTTTGAAGAGGCTGGGGCATGCATTACACACCTATGCCGGAGAATGGGAGAGAGGGCTCAACAAGGATACTGAGAGCGATCGAGAAGACACAAAGGACCAGCTGAGTTTAACGTTTGTTTGATAGCACTGAGCTAGACTGGCAGTTCTCAGGGTGTGTCCACACACCACCTGAACTGGATTCTCCCTGAGTCCTTGCTAGTAATGCCGACTTACAGATGCCATTCCAGACCATACTAGGTTTACTCACTGAAGTTTAAAACACTGACCTAGAGCAATTTTCAAACTTTCTCACTCCCCAGAATCACCCAGGCTCTGATTACAGAATAGATTCTTGACCTTCAGCCAGATCTACAAGTCAACATCCTCAGCAGAGTTCTGGGGTCTGTGCTGTTAACAAGAGGTACAGATATTTTTGATGATCAGTCAAATTTGAGAACACTGAACTAAAGTTTAGAAGTGATGGAACCTGGTTAGGAGCATTAACTGTGCCATATGAGTTCACAAAAGGTATTTTTATTGTACTGTTTTAGTTGATACACAGAAAAATTGGCACGTATGAATTTTAGCTCATTCATAAATTTTTATAGTTACAACTACGACAGTTCTATCAGCCCCCATCCCCATAAAAAGCTAAATTTTGCTTTGTAGTCAAATTCTCCTCTAATTACGAACTTCTGATAATTAATCTGTTTTCCATTTCAAAAGCCTTGCCTTTTTAAAAATGTCATATAAATGAATCCTAAAGTATAAGCTTTTGAGACTGACTTGTTTCACTCAGTATAATGCCTTTGAGATTCAGATAAGTTTTTGCTTCTGTCAATATATTTTCTTTGTATGGCTCTGTGTGTTAGCCTCTCAGTCATGTCTGACTCTTTGTGACCCTATAGACTATACGCTGCCAGGCTCTTCTGTCCATGGGATTCTTCAGGCAAGAATACTGGAATGGGTAGTCATTCCTTTCTCCAGAGCAGCTTTCCAACCCAGGGATCAAACCAGGGTCTGCCACATTGCAGGAAGTTTATTTACCATCTGAGCCACCATGTTTGATCTGACTAGAATGCTAGTCACACAAACACTTGTCAGATGACTGACTAGTATTCATATATATATAGGTACATCACAATTTATTCATTTACCAATTGATGGACATTTAAATTGATATCAGCTTTTATGCTTCTGAAAAATGCTGCAATGAACACCTGTGAAGATTTTTGTATAAACATGAGCTTTTATTCCTTTAGCATAAATATCCAGGAGTGAGATTTCTGCAAAGATGATGTCTTTTTTCATTAGCAAATGATTATTGAATCACTGTTGTGTATAAAATGAAGTTTTAACTGCCTAGATGTAGAGGACTTATCACAAATTTGAAAAATGTCCTTCAAAACAAAGTGGGAGATAGAGACATACACACAGTTATTCCAAAATATTGAAGGAAGGGTTGAGAGGCAATGGCTCAAGATGGAAGTTATGTCTATAGGCTGAATATCAAGATATTCTACTTCAACGCTGGTGTGATCATACGGAAGGACCATCTTCTGCTCTCATGGTCATAGTTGACACTATAGGACCATGTAGGCTCTAAAGCAATAACCAATCTGAATCAAGTAAAAATAAAAATAAAATAAAAACAACTTCATAGAGATATTTTTGTTTACATCTGTATCAAAAGATTATCATGTAATATGCAGTCAGTGAATGCTTGGTAAAGAATAAAGAAGATTATATATAAAATAAATACATATCTTGGGCATCAGAGGGCATGACTATTTCAAAAGAGGTGGGAAGGTAACAATGAAAGCTGTTTGTCATTAGTGCTGTAGGAAAAGGGATCAGGTGCACGTCCATCATTTTTATGATGTGAAATCATGATTTGGGGATGATGGGAACTAGAGTCCCACACACGGGCCCAGCTTTCGTCAGCTGTGTCTACCTGGTCTCTGGGGAGGGTGAGCCAGGAGCTGCACCTATCCGTCCCCAAGTTTAACAGAACACTTCACTCAACAGCACATGTTACTCGAGGACTCCACCCTGTCTTTGTGTGTGGCATGGGGATTCCCATGGGGAAGAAACAATCATAAGTAATCTTCTTGCAGAAGAGGCAGCCACCAATCAGTAACAAGCTTGCAAAATGGTGATTCCTAGAGCCTTGCTCCACAAGGGCACAATCAGAAGAACTGGCACAAAAAACAGCCAGGAGTGTTAGTAGGAGTGTAGCTTTCCATAAACAACTCAACAGAATAAAGCAAATGTAATTAGGAAGTAAGAGGGAAGGAACCAGGGTCTGTCAGATCTTGCTCCCACACCGGAGAAAACAAGAGAGTTCAGAACTTCCCTTGGCTTTAAAAACAGGCCCAGGAACCCATGCATCTAAAAACAGCAGGTGTCTGTTTTGAAATCTGCTTCTGACTCTTTATTTTTGATAAGAAGGCATCCATTTGGGATTGTTACCAGAAGATACACTGCATGTGGAGAATACTGGAAAGACTTAAGTTGGTCAAGGAATAACCTGGCTTACATAAAATGAGCCTGAACACCTGCTTTCCCGTGATCAACGTGCTTCTAAAAACTGTACCCATTGCAGAGGACCACGAAGGACACACAAAGGATATCTGCAAAAACCACTCATGGACCTGTTACTTGACTAGAGTGGAATCACAATCATGACCACGGCTTCTGATTTAGGACGGAAGATAGGACCAGTGCAGACCGGAGGACTCTATCAACATTCAGCAACCTCAGAAGAGAAAAAAAATAAATTGCTCACCATGAAAACTGTGAAACATACGTGTGTGTGTGTACCACACACAGTGTGATAGCCTCAGCAAAAGAGGCACTATGTAGTCATTCTAATATGGTGCTGGAGCAATCACTGTTTAGTCCTTATTCTTCAATGTGACATTTCTGTGATGCTTTATGTTTGATTCATGACCATTAAATTCCAGAGTCCCTGAGAAGCATATAGGTGCACAAATTATTTTCATTACCATTTCTGCCTGACTTATAGACACATGTTTCAGATTCATCCAGAATACCAGCTCTTCCCATCTTCCCTACCATTCATCCCATCATATAAGACAAAAGATTGAGGCCATTGTGCTTCTTGTCTGTCTTCCATCCATCCATAGCCAGCTGTTGATAAGCCCCATAAACGTTCCTTAGGATATTTTAAGGCAATCACAACATAAATAGTGATAACTACAGCAGAAGCAGACAGCTTTTACTAAGCATTTACTACATGGCCAGGCAATGATCTTAAAGCTTCATAGCAGTAACCTTCACTACAAGCCAAGAGCTACATAATCCTCATTCGGGGAAAAGTATATGAGACAAGATAACACACTGCTAAGTATCATAACTAGAATTTAGGAAACTCAGAAGTTCCAGGAGAAATGAGAGAAATACAGAAAATGGACAGCAGAAAGTAGGAGAGATCCAGGCTTTTAGTTTCAACCCACCCTCATTCATCACCTCCCCATTTACTCACGTGTATGTATGTGTACCTAAGGCATACATGTGTATAATTCCATATATAAATGTGTATACACACACAGGCATGACCTATGTGCCACTCTATGGCTCTGGTTTTACTGTTATGGGAAACAATCACCTCCCGCCCTGAGAAAAAGGGCAAGCACAGAGCTAAAGATCAGACCAAACATAGATCAAAGGCTGACCCCCTATGTTACTCAGCCAAGAAATAAAAGTTCCGAGGCTTTTATTTCTAGGTGGGACTACACAACCAGTTCTTATTAATGAAAAGTAAATAAAAGGGATATGGCTCACCTTACAACAAGGTTTTTAATAAGCAGGTGTGTCTGTTACTCTATTTTTCTTTTCACTATTTGGATACAACCATGATGAGATCCTACAGAACCTAAGAGCCACAGGAAGAATGGAGCCTGGGTATCGAAACCACCACAAGGGAGGAAACCACCCACCAAAAAAACATGTGTGAGACAAACTACAGTGTTTAGCTGCTGAAATAGACTGCTCCATTTGTTACCGCTATCTTTCCTGCCCTTACACATTCAAGTATACCTTTTACTCCAGTATCTTTACTCATCACTCCCTATCTCTCTCACCTGCAGAGACCAGGAAACCCTTTTCTGGTCAGATAATAAATATTTCAGGCCTTGAGAGCCACAAAAGTTCAGTGTTCCATATTCTATTTTTAATTACCCATTAACAATGTGGAAACAAAATCTTCCCTTGAGGGCCCCACACAAAAAGGCTGTGTGTTGGATCTGACCTGCAGGCCATAGCTTGCCAACCCCTGACTTATAATATTCTGTCACACTAAAAGTTAAATTATAAATTATACTGCATACCCACTTGCAAAGTTCTTTGGAGATATGCTTCCTGCTTCTCAGCTGTAAAGTTTTCTCCCAGATTTTTGGCTCTTGCTCAGGCTGGTAATGCAGACTCCCCCATGTTACTTCCAGTTACCCCTCCCCCAAAACAAGTCATCTCTTCATTCCCCACTACAACAAATCTCTTTTCCGGTACAAACGAATCTCTTGCTCCTAGGTTAGCCCTCCCCTGGACAGCACGCATCTAAGCCTCTGCCCATGTTCACTGCCAAATACAAGAGCTGTTCAGTCAATGTCCAGGCCATGTCTTTCTGCTGCTATAAACCTTCACCAGGAAACTTTGATCCTTCTATTTTTGTTTTTCTTCTAAGCTAATGAGAGAGAGAAGCCCTGCATTACACTACTTAGCACCTAATTTTATTCCTGGGAATCCACTCTGTACATCACAGACTGAGACTCCAGCAACACCTGCATCACAGCCCTTGTCTTTGAGAAATGAATGAAGAACTACAAAAACCAAACAAGTTATTTCTGTTCCTTAGTCGCCAAGTCATGTCCGACTCTTTCACGACCCCCTGGACTGTAGCCAGCGGGGCTCCTCCATCCACAGAATTTTCCAGGAAAGAATACTAGAGTGGGTTGCCACTTCTTTCTCTAGGGGATCTTCCTGACCCAGGGACCGAATCGATGTCTCCTGCATTGGCCAGCAGGTTTTTACCACTGAGCCCCAGGGAAACCCATAGAAAGACCAGGAAGCAATGCTCATACAAGATTGTGAGTGATGACAAGGGGAATCAGCGAGGAGCCTGGGAAGGATACAGGCAACAGTTCTCTCTCGTGCCATGGCTGTCTGATTTCAAAGATCCATCTTGGTCCTAGCTAGAGAAAAGAAGATGCTTTGTGCACGTGTGTTTGCATGTGTGCGCACGCATGTTTTCCTCTCTTGCTGAGGGAATGAGAAGCCTTCAGTTGATGAAATATAAGAATTCAGACCAAATCAATGGTTAATTGTGGCTTATTTATATCAAGGCTTTCTTACACACATTGGTATCTTGGAATAAAATAAGACATTATTTACAATTATACTAGTTCCAGGATAAGTTTGAGATTTCTAACAATAGAAGTCTAATTAACATCAGGATCATTAAAATAAATATGGAAACGTAATGTAGTCCAAGGGAAACTGATTATCTCAGACAGATGAGCTAAAGAAGGTTATTACAATGGTGTATTAAATATTTCCCTAAGCTAGACAGTAACTAACACAAAGTACATGAAAATACACAATAGAGAGCAAGAGATACATAACATTGTCTGATAAAAGAAAGAGAATCAGTTAACTAGAATGGCTGAAATACTTGCTAAAAATTTTTTTTAAATAACTATGCCATGGACTTACAGATTTTAATCAATCTCACTAAAATTTACTTAAAGAACAATTAGGATTGACACCAAGGTATTCAGTTCACACTTCTCCTGGCAGTAAACTTTCAACAGAACTTATCATGGATTCAATTCTCAAAGACAAATAAAATGCTCATATATAATATTTAAAAGGAAAACCCTAGAATAAAGCATAATTTTTAAGTACCTATCTGTACCTGAATTCCCTAAGGAAAAAAGAAACAAACAAACAAAAAAGCACATGTCTCAAGCACTTGGCTTTCTGTTGACTTTAAATGTCAGAGTGTTAGAGCAAAAAGACCAACACAAAATCTGAACTGTGGATGATTACTGAACCCATTACTCTGCTTCAGCGTTACTCTGAATGCTAACAGATCTAGGAAGGCTTCTGGCAAAAGCCACATGGCTGTTCTCTAAAGAGTCTGTTCTCCAAAGAATGACTGGAAAACAGGCTTTATCTACTGGTGTACAGAAGACATATTCTGCTCCAGCAGAAACCAGCAAAATTTTGTTAGGAAAATTACAAATCTTGACTTGTAGTTTTAGTTAGACCATATAACTTCCACCGGAAAAAGTGAGAAAGGACAGGCCAAAACATCCTCAGAGACACAATTTGCTCAATTTCTTGGAAAGGCATTTGGCTCTGGCCCCAGAGGTAGGAGTGTTGGCACAGTCTGGGGACTTTGAGGAGCAGGCACCCCCAGTTAGTGACATTGGGCATAACACATGGGATCACACGTGTTGGCAGTATCAGAATTTCCTAGGGAGTTTGGTAAAGCAGATCACTGAGCCTTGTTCCCAGAGTTCCTATGCTAGTGGTGAGATGTAAACACCAAGAATGTTGCATGTCTCACAGGACGTCAGTGAGGTAGCTGCTTGGGGCCATACCCAGGAGCTATCTCACTAGTGCAGTGCTAGGATGCCTAGACAGCATCTCCTATGAAACGACACTGCTTTATAATGAGCTCACTCTTAGAGGGTAGCATCCAAACAGCTACAGAAGTCTAATTAAAATGCTCAAATAGCACTGCATAGTAGGATCTAGTGAACACTGAGGAAACCTGGCCAAGATGATTATTTACTATGGGGCATAAATAATCGTCAGTTCTTCTCTGAGGTTTTTAATTAGCTAGTAGGCTCAGACAAATTTCTGGACATAACAACAACCATGGTCAAAATAATCATTTCTCAACTCTCTGTGTGCACTGTGACATATAACCAGCCCTTCAAAACTCCCTGAGAAAGTGGTGAGGTCTATTTGGGGAGAGGTGAATATCAAAGGATAAAAGTAGATGCTATTTTCCTCACCCTCATTATAATATGGTCTAATAATTAAGGCCATTGTACTTGCATTCACAGAGACTAGAGTTCAAATATTTGCTTCAGCATTTACTGAATATGTCAACTTGGGAAAGTCTTTTTAAACTTCCCAAGCCTCTGTTTCCTTATCTGTAAGATATTGGTAATAACCACTTAACTCATAAAAATAATACAAATTGCATGTCTTTTAAAGAGAACTATAAGAAAGCCATAGACGGGAAGAAAATATTTGTAACAGACACATCTCTGGAAGGACTGGTATCCAAATATCTAAAGAACTCTTAAAACTGAAAAATAAAAAAAATAGGCCAGCTGATTTACAAACGGGCCAGAGACCTTAACAAACATCTAACCAAAAATAATAAATAGATGGCAAATAAACATAGGAAAATATGTTCCACACCATATGCCAAATGCAAACTGAAACAATGATGAGATGAGATACCACCATACACCTATTAGAAGGGTCAAAATCCAAAACACCAATAATACCAAGTGTTGTTAAGGATGCCAAGTAATAGGAACTCCTCTTTATTGCTGGTGGTAATGAAAAATGGTATATCCACTGTGGAAGGCAGTTTGAAAATTTGTAATAACATTTAAAAAATCTTTATAGTGATTCAGCAGTTGCATTCCTTGGTATTTACCTGAAGGAATGGAAAGCTTAAGTCCCCACAAAATCCTGCACAGCAATGTTCATAGCAGCTTTACTGATGAATGGCCCAAACTTGGAAGCAGGATGCCCCTTAGGAGGTGAATGGGTAAACTGCAGCATATCCAGACAATGAGGTATCAAGCCACAAAAACATGGAGGAGATACACATGTGTATTACAAGAGAGCGATGCTAAAGTAAAAGGTTACGTACAGTATGTTTCCAACTATGTAACACACGGGAAATAATAAAACTATGGAGACAGCAAAAAAGATCAGTGGTTGTCAAGAGGTGAAATGGGGGGAGAGATGAATTTGCAGAACACAGGATTTTTAGGGTACTGAATATACTCTGTATGATACCATAATGATAGATACATGCCATTTATATATTTGTCCAAGCCCACAGAATATAAAAAATACCAAGAGTAAACTTCGGATGATTATGATGTGTCAATGTAAGTACAGCAATTATAACAAAGGTACAGCTTTGTTGGGGAATGCTAATAAGAGGGGAGGCTGTGTATGTGAGGGTAAGGGACTTAAACCTTCCCTTCAGTTTTGCTGTGAAATTAAAACTACTCTAACAATATCTTAATTAAAATCATAGATGATGTGTTAAAACACTCAGTATAGTGACTAAGACACTAAATAACTCAACATTTTTCTGTTTATTACCACTATCGTTGATAATCGGGTGAGCACAGAACATCAGTAAGTAGAAACATAAAGTGAAATAAAAATGGATCAGCAATAAGAGCTAAGAAGGCAGAACAGAACTGGAAATGAATAATGTAATGGATATATATCACTACATGGTTTGTAAAAACAAATATATTTGAATATATAAAGATTCATCATGAGCAGACTGTGTAAATACATCAGCATTCATGAGGTGAAATAGCATATGCTCATTAAAAATGATAATGTAGTTTTAATTTATTTATATGGAAAAATACTATGATGCATTGAGTAGAAAAAAAAGTGTACAAAATAGAGGAAGAGATACACACAGGAAGTCAGACAGAGAAGAATTATATCAGAATGTAGTTATATTCCACAACGGTAACAGTATTTATCACTGAACAACAGGATAATTAACATATTTTACATTATTATGTGAATGTTTTTCCTTTACAATATAAATGTAAAAGTATATATAGTGTCTTCCGTCATATATATAAATATGTGCATATATTTTATGACTGTAATTCACTGTTTTTATTAGGATAAAACAATAAAACTACTTCTATTTTGGAAATTGATACATAAAACCAATTAATTCAGCTATTACAAGGAGCTCTATAAAAAGACAGAGATCACAGTAGGGGAATAGTTCTTTAGAACAGGATATATGTAGATAGCCACAAGTTTTTTTCCTTTTCCTTTTTTAAAAAGGGGACAAGATTGTTTTCCATACAAAGCTGCATCTTCTACTATAAAACTGTGCTACTGAGTATGTTGTACCCCTAATACAATGGCTCTGCCTCTAGTCTCTCTCATTCTACTTTATATTCCATCCTCTTATCTTCTCTCCCCCATTACCTCTCCCCACTGTCATAAGATTAATCACCTAAAAATACAAATCTGATGTCACATTTTTTGCCATATATGTTTATTAGTTTTATTTCTTTTTCATGTGTGTAAAGTTACTTTTCATTGATATGTATTTAGTATATAACACTGTAACTTTAAGGTAAAGAACATGCTGATTTTCTACATTTATAAACTGTAAATGACTGCTACTGTAGAGATAGTTGGCCCATGTCATGTTATTCTCATTTCTTGTCTGTAGTACAGTAATTAAGATCTAGTCTCCTAGAAAGTTTGATGATTATAATATTGTCGCTATTCACTGTGCTGTGCATTAGATCTCTAGGACTTCTTCACTACTAGTTGAAAGTTTGTACCCTTAAGAAACATTCTCTTCCCTGTCTCCCAGCCCTTGATAACCATTACTCAGCTCTGTTTTTCACAAGTTTCACTTTTTCATATTCCAGATGGAAGTGATGCTATACAGTTTTTCTCTTTCTCTGTCTTATCTATCTTCCTTAGCATAACATCCTCAAGGTCCATCCATGTTGTCAAAAATGGCAAGGTTTCCTTCTTTCTCATTGCTAAATGATATCCCATTGGGAAAACACACACACACACACACACACACACACACATCTTCTTTATCCACTCATCTGCTGACAGATGTTGATTGTTCTAAGTGGTACCTTCCACCAGGGCCATGTTTCGAAGCATGACATTCAGGACAACTCATTCTCTGTCTTCAGAGTATTGTTTTTCCCATCAGTTCAACTTAATGCATTATCTGAAATTCCATATTACATTTCTCTTCCTCCCTAAAGACTTTCTCAATTTCTCCACTCTGAACTATTTTGTTTCTTTGAGTTTTTATCACACTGCACGTGTGTATACTCACATCATTTTTGTTAATGGCACCAGCAATAACCACATTAAAAACAATGGTACAAATAAAAATTAATATTAAGTGAGCACTTACTTATTTCCAGGGCTTCCTTTATCTATCTGGAAAGCAGGAGACTCTAGTTGAATCTCTGGGTCAGGAAGATCCCCTGGAAAAGGGAACAGCTACCCATTCCAGTATTCTGGCCTGGAGAATTCCATGGACTGTATAGTCCATGAGGTTGCAAAGAGCTGGACATGACTCAGTGACTTTCAGTTTCACTTTATGTAGTTTCAGCCCCAAGATGAGACCTTTCTATGCATCACTACTTCTCCAATTTCCATTTAAATATAAAATTTCAGGTATTAAAGGCATGAAGTATTTTTCTCCCGGGTACACAATTAGGAAGTACAATACATAAGACTTAGCTCTGGATTTTTCTTCGACCAATGTCTTGGTCTTTCACATAGAGACACGAGATTTGACATCACGGACACTTATCCTTGAATGCTCATTAGATTTACATGTGGAACTTTAAAAACTATGGATGCTCAGGTACAACTTAGAATTAGAGAACCAGAATTTCTTGGAATAAGGCAAATATATAGATAGATAGATAGATAGATAGATAGATAGATAGATAGATAGATAGATAGATAGATAGATA
>ML660201.1:16666086-16688169 GCA_007570785.1 Antilocapra americana
ATAGATAGATAGATAGATAGATAGATAGATAGATAGATAGATAGATAAGACTTCCCTGGTGGCTCAGACGGTAAAGCGTCTGCCTACAATGCGGGAAACCCAGGTTCAATCCCTGGCTCAGTGAAGATCCCCTGGAGAAGTAAATGGCAACCCACTCCAGTATTCTTGCCTGGAAAATCCCATGGATAGAAGAGCTGACAGGCTACAGTCCATGGGGTCGCAAAGAGTCGGACACAACTGAGTGACTTCACTTTCTTTCACTTTTCATAGATAGATCTGTCTACCTATCTACAGAGAGATTTAATGAAACCCATTAATAGCTTCATTTGATTGATGAGAATTTTTTCTTTTACCTTGAACACAACTTCTTACTATTGGTGAGATTACAGAACACTTTTTCCTCAGAAGAAAAAAAAAATGTTACAATTAAGTGAACCTTTCCTACTTGAGGGATTGGAAACACAAAGCGACTTTGAAGAAGTTGGTGCCATTTCTGAACTTGATGTTTAACAAGAGCTAAAAGCAGAACACAAAGTACTAGATTTATTGGGTTGCAACGTCATCCATTTTTTTCCCCTGAGATCTTTCTTTATTATTGGGAAACTAAAGGCAAAAATAAATAAATAAATAAAACACTAAAACAAAAGCAGTCTTGTCCAAAAGATTTTTATTGAAGCGATAATGTTTAAAAGGTATCCAAAAAGATACCAAAGGGAGGAAAATCTGCAAACTACAACAAAAATAGCTAATTGCTGGGTAGCTAGTTTTACAATGCTTGGATAATGGCACATTAAGGGGTGAAAAGCTTTAGGCTATCTAAAGGGTAAAATATATTAACATGTTCTTTCATTTAAATAGGGTGCTTTTTGCATTATCAGTACATTCTGAGAAGTTTTTTTTTTATTACCGACATAATTCTCTAACTTGAAAACTGAAGGTATGTAAAAACAAGGACAATGAAGTAAGTGGGCAAAGGATGTAAACATTGAGAGTAGTCATAAGCAGAATAAAACCACACCACTTTGGGCCTGTGCCACTCTGTAGTTGTGAACTCAGATAAGAAAATAATAGATTGATATCATATCACATTAGTCCATTAGACTAAATTCTTGTAGTTTTTCTTTTGTGCCACTTAATATTCCTTTAAAAGCTGGGGCCAAAGACATTTTCCCTATAAGAAATGTCAAACACAGCTTATAAAAGAAAGGTTTTTTTGGTGTTGTTGCTACTTTCTACACTTTTTAAGAAACACAAGAAAAGAGGAAATTAACAACTGTCCAGGTAGTTAGGGCCAAAAATCTGGAATCTAGATTTTGAAACCTTGGCTAAGGCTCCAAAATGATGGGCATTCAGGGAAAGAAAACATGTAAAGCCTGATTAAAATGGATCTATGCTAAAGAGAGACAAATCTAACTGAGGGGTTCTCTCAACTATAAGGAAAAGTGTAGGGGGAGCACAGCATGACAAATGAAAGAATGCAGTGCGTCCAGTCATTATGGAGGCCCCCAGGTATGGGCACAAGAGAAAGCAGCACTAGCTTAAGATGTCTATGGTACTTTATAATGGAGGACTGGAAAGAAATTTGAAACCATATTTAAAATCTTCTATGATTAATATCCATGCTCAAAACACAGATGATAAGTAGGGAGTAAGACTGGAGCAGGGGGTAAATAATTCAGCAATTACTGAGGCTTTGTTTAATCAGATTCATTTTTTAAGAAATGATCATGAACCTGGTGGTCCAGTGGCTAAGAGTCTGTGCTCTCAATGCAAAGGGCCCAGGTTCCATCCCTGGTTGGGGAACTAGATCTCACATGCTCTAAGACCCAGCAAAGTCAAATAATACATAAATTTTTAAAAATGATCATCAGATGTTTTGCTCAGTTAAAAACAAAATGACTTGTTAGAAATAGAAGTAGCATATGCATTAAGGATAAAATAGATTGGCTTAAAATTAAAAACTCAAAGGTAAAAAACAGGAAAGAAAAGTTCAATTAAATAGAAGCAAAAAGGTATTAGATGCAGACTCCTAGTCAGATGGGATACATCTTAACTCGATTGCAGGCACAGAAAACTTATTCAAGAGTAATGGGAGACATAAGTTTGACAGCCATCTGCCAGAGGGTTTCTTTGTTAAAAAGAAGCATCTGTAAATCCTTGGCTTGACTCGTGGTCTATTGGAAAAAAAGAATCTGAAATTTGTGGTCGGAATTTAGGGTTCTGGATTTGAACTCTAGCTCTTCAAACCAGAAGTTGTGATGGGAATGAATTACATCTACGAGAGGTAACTGTGTCATGGGTCTGTTTTGCGTGCATGCTCAGCCTTGTCTGAGTCTTTGTGATCCCACAGACTATAGCCCACCAGGTTCCTCTGCCCACGGGATTTCCTAGACAAGGATACTGGAGCGGGTTGCCATGCCCATCTGCAGAGGATCTGCCTGACGCAGGGATCGAACCCATGTCTCCTGCACTATCAGGTGGATTCTTTACCACTGAGACATCAGAGAAGACCCGAATCACTAGGGACACACAACTCAAAACCAAAGTGAGATATCAACATAAAAGTTTTCTACTCAAGGCTTCTTAAAGCCGCTAATAAAGAAATGTACAGTGAATCTCTGAGTTGTGAATAAGGTACTGAAGATTCCCCAAGGTTTTGTTTCTCATGTAAAGCAAGAAAAAAAAAAAATACAGAAGTAAAACTGTTTTTTTCCTCTATGACTTGGTTGTGTCTGCATGAACTGAACTGAATCCCTAGCTACATCGGTTCTCCCTTTAATGTGACAGAGCCAGTGTTATGCATAAAGTTTAAGATGAGCCTTACACATCTTACTCAACACTAGATATATCACAACTCCCAAGTCACCAAGAAGAGACAAGGAGAAGGCAAGTTACTTGGAGTCTACAGGGAAGAAGAGTTCAACCAACTCTTGTTAAATTCAAACAAGTCACTTCAGTTTAACAAGTTAGTAGATAAAATTGATTATCTTTCCTGAGGGACATGAGGTTTCTTCAACTCCAGTGACTGTTCTGAATTTAAAATACAGAGTAGAAAAGAGAACCTCTTTAATCTCTATAATCTACAAGAGGCAATCATGAAGAAACCCAATACATAGGCAAGCTGGGATTGTCCACATAGAAAACACAGATTTAGTCTTCTACTCTATTTCAGATGTAGTAGAGTCACTTCCATTAATTAAGTTTGTTTGTTGAAACAAAGAAAGATAATTAGGAGGAGGGAAATTAAATATGGCAGGTGCTTCCACTCACTTATGCCCTGCGAGTATGTTTCCTGTGAGTAGCCATGGAGTTGGGGCTGAGGAAGCCATGGCTCTGGCATTCCCTCCAGACTTCAGATACTGAGTTTTTCTGACCATCGTGAGCTGTATTAAGTTAGATTCTTAGCTATCATCCCTGAAACAAACCAAACACAGTTAATTGGTATTCCACTGGTTAATAGGTATCTGTTTTAATGTTAAGGAACAACAACAACAAAAAAATGTGTTAGACCAACTGAAAGATGGGTCCATCTGAAACTTCTGTCCTTCTGTACGGGATTCTCAAGGATAATTTTGGCAGTATACAATTCCTGCTTCATGGGCTGACTCCCGACCTAACCATTTTACTTGGCTTATCTGCCTGTACAAACCCAAAGGCTTAGAGGAGAGGAATCAGAGCTGGGGCTGTGGTGTGCTCATGGGATAAGCACTGAGAGATTCTTATTACACAGCTAATGTGTAGCTAGTGGTCTACATGGGTGGGATGTATTTAAGGCAGAGCAGTACCACTTGGCCATTTAAATTCAAAGTGTAGAAAGGAAGGAAAAGTTCAGTAATACAATGTAATATAAATGATGTATAATAAGTCAGGAAGACAATGGCAGGAATGAGGTCCTGATGAAGACTAAAAAGGTTTCTAAATCAATTTTTATCTTGGTCTTTGCCCAATACATCAGAGGTGTTGCCTTGGGTAATTTCAATTAACCAGTAAATGTTCTTAGACGTTCTGTCTAGACTTTCTGATGCCACAATATGACTTTGGTTTCAATAAAACTCAGAGAAATTATGCTCTAAGAAATACTGCTTTCACATTAGCTGAAAGATAAACTTACACAAAATGTTAACTTCCTTAAAGAGACATCTGCTAATAAGGAAGGCAATTAATCAACAAACCTGAGCAAAAGCAAGAAAGAAATTAAGCTAAAAAGCAAACTAACATCTACCACAAGACTGTATATTTTGAACAAGATGTAAAAGGAATTATTTCTGAGAGGAAAGGATATAACTACTAGAATGAACATTTTTATTTTAAAGCTATTTTAAAAATTTATTCATTTGTGACAGAATTTAATCAAACTTGGGAACTTAACTAATAATAAATTATAGGTAATGATAAGAAAGTGTCACTTTTGAGTCCTAAGAGCATACATGAACACAAGTGGTTTAATAAGCAGTAGGATTAAAAACACATTATATGACCACATTCTCAAAATGTAAAAACAGAAACATTATTTCTCTTTTTTTCTTTCCCTCTTTCTCTCCTTCTCTCCTTTTCTCTTATCTTTTTCCTTGCTTCAACTAATAATCACACACTATTAATGGGATACCCAGAGAAATCAGACACTGGTCTCTGTCATTATAAATGTAGGGGCTAAATAAATATCAAGATAACAAACATGATTATTGTATTTTCAAACAGGTCATATTCAGGTTGTAGAATAAAACCAGTTCCTAAGATAAACAGAAAAGGTACCCATCATTTTAGAACAACAGAAAGCATGCCCTGGTTGTTCAGAAGGAATAGATGTTATTTCCACCTTGATATTTCAACTTCCAAGAGCCCTAAATGCTATGCAGGCCTATGTAAACAGTGAGAAAGCCAAAGCTGCAGAAGTTAAACAGCCTGCCCGATGGTCTTAAAACAAACAAACAAACAAAAAGCAGCACTGAGATCAGAATTAGGGAATTCTAGCATAAGAAGTCCTAGTCTTTCCAACACTGATTCCTCCGGACTTGAAGAACTGGTTGAATCCTCACTTGTAGAGATTAGAAGTTAAGAAGGAAGAACCAAATAAGCAAAGAGAAGTCTCTGGAAAATGTTGGAGTCTGTATGGAGAAGAATGACAAGTTCACACTCACTTTGATTTCATTGAATAATGCTAGGTAAGAAGTTAGGGACAAGAATAAACGGAGCTTGATCACAAGACTAGCTTCTATGTTTCTTTAGGCAATACTGAGTCACAGAACTTTGAGTGACATGAATAAAGATGATTCACTAAGTCACGAATGCAAAATGGAAAACTGGTTGAGCTAACTGGCTATTAGCTGAGGTAAGGACACGAGTTAACACAGACAGTGTGAAGACAGATGGATGGAGTGTGACCCAGATATAATTAACTCAAAGTTTTGGCCACTAAAACAGCTCAAAGAAACAAGGAAGTGACATAGGTGGAAAAATAACTGCAAGGTTTTCAATTTGAGTATTTGGGAAGGTTATTTTTAACTATCTTATTTTTCTAGGAGTCATTAAAATCAATTAATATTCAATAACTCTTTAAAAGAAGAGTTTGGTTTTGCAGATAAATTTAGCTTGGTTTTGCAGATAAATTTAGCAAGTCAATTCCATTTGTTTTCTTCTTTGAAAGATAAAGATCAAAGGATGAGTTTGTAAAGTTGCAACATGAAGTGTCACATTTTGTACATTTATTTGAATTTTTAACTCTAATCTACAAATGCAAATCATTTTTCTAAGTTTTCCAAGTCACAGGATATCATCTTAGTCAAGCCAAAGTCAAAATCTGAAAACAAATAAAAAAGATTATAATAATGCAAGTATAACATTTCAAATGCATGTATTAATATATGAATGAATAAATGATAGAATAGGTAGATTAGATGGATGGATGGATGGACAGATAGATGAAAAGAGATATCAACAAAGACTGGCCAACAACGAAGATACCACTTCTACTTTTAATGATTTTGTGTTGACTTCTCAAGTGGGAATTTGCTGTATGGCTCAGGAAACTCAAACAGGGGCTCTGTATCAATGTAGAGGAATTTTGTTTTATTTTTGATGGTATTTACTGAAAAAATTTCAAGTTGATTTACATAGTTATCCATTATGAAATTGTTTTCATATTTTTTCCTGAACACTGCATGAAGTGCTAAACTAAGAAATGATATGGTCTTCCCTGGTGGCTCAGCGGTAAAGAATCTGCCTGACAGTGCAGGGGATGTGGATTCAATTCCTGGGTCAGGAAGATTCCCCTGGAGTAGGAAATGGCAACCCACTCTACTATTCTTGCCTGGGAAATTCACAGACAGAGGAGCCTGGTGGGCTACAGTCTCAGAAGAGTCAGATACAACTTAGCCACTAAACAACAACAGCAAGAAGTGATATAATAATTTCTCCCATGTTACAAGCAAAGTCCAAAAATGTTTGTTTCACTGAAACATAAGACAGTATCAATAAATCTTAAAACATACATTTAAAAATTGCTAATGATTATAGAATCCTGGCAGTCTTTGAATACTGGGCTACGGATAGATGTAGGACCATGATATTTGCATAGAATAGGACTGCTGAGAGCAGCTGCGGGCTGCATCACAGAGCTGTCTCTAGCTGAATACAGGAAAGTTATCATTTTCATTCAAGTTCTCAAGAGTTTAAATATATGTTCCAAAAGCAAATCTGAAAACATCAATTAAGAACCAAGTTTAACATACACTTTTCCTGGTCTCTTCCCAGGCCTTTCCTTTTCCAGTCTCTTCAGTGGAATTTAGTCCCTGATCTTTCCCCTTAATCAAAGGAGTGGATCATTTACATTCTTAACACTATGCTGGGACATTTTATAGATACCACTGTTTTTCTTCATGAATCTGTATGTTAGATATTATTCACACCCTCATTTTAATGAAAAAGAAGTTGTGGCTTAGAGTACACAGCAAAACTGGCTGCCTGCCTGACAAAATTTCAAATTCCTCTTTACACAGGCTAGAGTTGTCCAGATGGCATGTAGCCAGTTAACAATTACATTTGCATCCAGGTATGACCATGTGACAAGTTCTCACCCACTGAAGGTAAAGATGAAACTTTTAAGAAGCAAGCAGATCTTCTCCTCTACCCCATTCCTCATGTGCCTGCTGAACACAGCAATCCCTTAGAAGCCTGCACAACTGCAGAGACAAGGAATGAAGACTAAGGAGTAGTTGCCAAGGACTCCCATACTGGACAACAACTAGAAACTAACTTATACTGCACTTTTATGATATACCGAGACTTCAGAATTTGTTTGATATCAAAGCCAATGCCCTAACTAACACAGGGCTTCAGTATAATTTCCAAGGTCAAAGAGCAAGTAAAGATGAGAGATGGGGTTGAAACATAATATATCTGACTATAAGACATTAAATTTTAAGCACATTCCTGGCAAATAGTTCTTCCTAAATCATTGTGTTATCAGTCCTATCCTTAATATTTGTAGTGGTTTCTCATTATTTATAGAATAAATGTATGACTCAACTCTCTGATTTGACCTGAGCCAACTTTTCAAACTCATTGGCTACCTGCCATTTCGCATCCTGCATTCAAATAAATCTACACTATTCAACATCTTTAAACACTGGGTTTTTTTTTTTTTATCACTAAGATTTTTTAAGTGATTTCTGTTTCCTGGAAAGACTTCTTCCCCACTCCTAACCTTAGCCTTATTTAGATCCTAGTCACCCTTCAAAATGGAGATTAAATGTGACTTTCTCAATGCTGCTTTCTACCTGCCTCAATAGAAATAGTTTTCTTACTCTGGTTATTCAATAGAAATTCAACAGTTCAACCATGAAAAACTGTATATTATTTACAATGGTTGCAACAGGAAACAAAAGAGAAAACCATTCTTAGTCATGAGTTTACATTTTACAGGGGAGAGACATCAAAGACAAAATAAACCATGACTTGACATCAACTGGCATAAAGAGGAATGTAGGTTTCTAAGTCAACTTATTAAAAGGAGGCCTGTCTCAGTCTGGAGTAAGAAATCAGACTTCCATGGGGTCATGAAATTTGAGCCAAGCTATGAAGCATGGGTAGAATTTACTTGGCAAATGCATAATTGATGATGCTTGGAGGAACTGGGGAAAAAAATCTAGGCAGAGAGGATAAGATATATTTAATCCTAAAGTCTAAAACAGCATGGCACATCTGAGGAATGAAAACAGCCAGTGTGATGAGGACACAAATAAGCAACACAGGAACACATGACACTGTGCTGAGTCAGGTGGTGGTCAGATCACCAAGGGCCTTGCAAACATGGAGATTTTGATCTTCATCCATTAAGGACTGGTAAATCACTGGACAAGTTTAGGAAAGAAGGATGTATGCGACGTGTTGTATAAGGCTGTTACAGGTGCCATGTGGGTCAGTGAGACTACATAAGGAGGTAGAGAAAGTTGCTGGTAAGCTTTTGCTATGGTCCCCTGTAATGATCTCAGACATTACATTGATCTGGACCAGGGTAGTGGTAGCAGAAATGGAAAGAACTGGTTGAATCTAAAAAGACTGTAAGCAGTAAAGATAAGATAGATAACTTGATGATTAATTTGAATGTAGTTAGTTATATTCACCAGTGACTTAGTAACACTTCTGGGTGAAGCAGCAATTTAAGACAAGATCTCAGAAGCCAAACTAACGGTCAGTGGTCAAATATTGGCTCTGTCACTTGCTAGCTCTGTGATCTTGGACAAGTGATGATACCCCAGTAGCTTCACCTGGAAGATAGGGAAAATAGTACCCACCTTAAAGACTGTTTAGGATTCATACCTTCTATATGAACTATATGTACATATATATGTTTATATGTATGGATTTGTTATTATTTTTACTATGATACTATAAATGTGTATATATTTATCCTCCCCTGGTAAAATGTTTATTTTCTCAAGGATGGGACTGCCACATAAATATTATCTGAATCTAACAGAGAATCAATAGAGACACATTAAAAATCTACTGTTTATTATATGTGTCATTTTTCTAAAATTTAGTCTAATGGTGCCATTGGGTTTAATCTTTCAAAGGAAGTTTCTATTTTCCCAGAGAACTCAAAATTCTTACTATCATGCCACCAAATAACCAGAATGTGTTCTTTCCAAAACTATAACACTAGAAATTAAGTTTATTGCCATGGATACAATGCCCAATGATGTCATGTGATAAATATGTAACATTGTACTATATAATGAGGGGGGTAGAAGACTACATTATGATTATCATGATGGTCTGGGGACTGTGAGCTGCAGAAGATGTGAGCATTGTTTTGACACCTTCTAATGAGAACAAATAGATTGGTTCAGTTCTGGAAAAAATAAGCAAAGATTACTGAAATTACTGTTCTATGAATTACAGTCCTAGTGTCACAGAAATATGACTGGAAAAATCACCAAGTTCATTTCCTTATCTCTGGAAGTGCAGGTAATGTATGAATGACAGAGGACTGTGAATCCAGTGATTTCATTTAAGAATTTTAAGTGCCTACCTCATTACTTTGTTAATCCTACCCCCTCCCAGATTTAGCACTTAATTTTGTTACTTAAAAAAATAAAAAATCGAGTGGAGTTTTACCATTCCAAACCTGAGAGGGCATCCTATGTACCTATTTTAAATCCTTTGAGTGTTTAACAGCTCATGCCTTACTGACACTGCATTATTTCGAAAACTGTGTGCTAAAACAATGTATATGGAAATGGAACACACTGACAATTTCAAGTACCAGCATGGAAGTCCTTTTCCCACATAGGTGCTGAAAGATACATATTTCTAGCAAGAATATACTCTAAGCCTACTACTGCAGCAGGAGTGAGTGCATAGGAGACACTGAATACTTTTTTCACTTCATTGCTGATGGACTGTTTCCGAGGGGAAGCTGCATAGGGAAGCTTTAAACTGTGAAGCTTTCCTGACTGCACACGACCCTCACTCGGCAATGTGTGAGGCACTTGGCACTGACGTGATGCTGGTTTTTAAGCAGGAGGTGCTGTTTCCACTTCCTAAATCAGAGTTCTCAACAAGTCAGGCTGCTGTAGCTCAGGGGCCACATGACAATGACCAAAGAGTTGAGCCTGACGCGCAGGTTTCTTAACTTTTGTTTATTTACCACATACCCTCTAGCACCTCTGAGGTGAGGACCTTGTGTTCTTAGGGAGGATGATCCAGTGGGGGACAGACAAACACATCACTGCATAAGTAACATTATAAGCGTAATGTGTTCTAGAATTAGAACTCCATGGTGTATGACGGTAAGGGGTGAACAGTGCCCTGCAGATAAGGATCTGTTGGAGTTCTAACCCACAGTCCCCCAAAACATGACCTTGTTTAGAGACAGGCTTTTTATAGAAGGGTTGTTGTTGTTCTTCTTCTTCAGAAACTAAGTCATGTTTGACTCTTTGTGACCCCATGGACTACAGCACATCAGGCTTCCCTGTCCTTCACTATCTCCCAGAGTCCATTGAGTTGGTAATACCATCCAACCATCTCATCCTCTGCTGCCCCCTTCTTCTTTTGCCTTCAGTCTTTCCCAACACCAGGGTGTTTTCCAATGAGTCAGCTCTTATAGAGGTAATAAAATTAAAATGAGGTCATAAAGGTGGGCCCTAGTCTAATAAGATGAGTGTCCTTATGAAAAAGAGAAACTGGGTCACTGGGTCACATGTTGTACACACATTACAGGGGAGACAAAGTGAAGAGATCCAGGAAGAAGACAAGTATCTCTGAGTCAAAGAGAGGGGCCTGAATCAGACTCTTCCCTCACAGCCCTCGGAAGGAATCAATCCTGCCAACACCTTGATTTTGGACTTCCAGTCGTCAGAATACTGAAACGATACACATCTCTTGTTTAAGACTCCCAGTCTATGGTACTGTGTTATGGCAAAACACAGGTCTGGCCCCCAAGAATAGGAAACAGATAGAAAACAATTACTCCAGGGGCAGGGAACAGAATTAAACTAAATTGACTGAGCTCTGGAAAAATAAGCAAAGATTATTTACTTATAAAAATTACTGTTCCATGAATTAAAGTCACAGTGTCACAGAAATATGACTGGAAAATCACCAAGTTCATTTCCATATCTCTAGAAGAACTACAGGTAATGTATAAATGACAGAGGACTGTAAATTCACTGATTTCCTTTAAGAATTTTAAGTGCCTACCTCATCACTTTGCTAATCCTACCCCCTCCCTGAAGGATGGGAATGCGAGTATTTCAGCACATATAAGACTCTGAAGGACAGTCAGCCGTTCTGGAGTTTAAGGACCAGAGAAAATGAAAGGAAAAATGATGTGGGAAATGAGTTCTGAAGCCAGATAATGAAGGGCTATGTAGGATTCATTAAAGATTCTCTTTGGAGCTCTATCTTTTTCTTGCATTTTCTCTCAGTCTATAAAACAGACCACCCTTAACCTTCTCTACTAAGCAGAAGCAGTCAAATTTCCATTAACACTTCTCTAAAGTCGACATGTTTTCTGAATGCTGCTAACTTTCTTCAGTTGTGTGTGACTCTGTGACCACATGGACTGTAGCCTGCCAGGCTCCTCCTGGAGTCCATGGGGTTCTCCAGGCAAGAATACTAGAGCAGGTTGCCATTTCCTCCTCCAGGGGCTCTTCCTGACATAGGGATCGGACCTGAGTCTCCTGCAGCTCCTGCATTGCAGGTGGATTCCTTACCATTTTTCATATGCTCAGTCCCATTTATATAATCCTACTACATGTGAAGATAGGTCTAGGCTGGTTACAGTGTCACTTCCCCAGCTTCCTTCACCTCTAATGTTTATGTATATGACAAGGATCCACCAATTAGGTTCAACTCTGTGACAATTTGTCTCAAATAAAGCAAGGTCCATGGAAGAAACCTCCACCCAGAATCCAAGAGTGAGGAAAACGATCTGGCATCTGGCACTCAGGGATGCTAGCAGTTTTAAGAAGTGATCTCCACATTGGCACAACCACAACTGCTGGGAAGCGATGCCTCTGGCAGTTCTGAAACTGCAGCCATAACCTTTGCTCAGGTCTCATTGGCCAGTTAGTCATCAGACCGCTTGCCTGGTGTGATTTGGTGCATCGCTCCTAGAAAGCTGGCCTCCAAGGTGATTCCCCACGAACCACCTAGTATATATTTAATGTTCCTTCTACCAAAAACAGCTACAATCTACTTTTTATAACCAAGAACCTTAATAACTGACTTGTTTTCCTAGTTGCCCCAGGGTGGGGAGGACAGACCTCCATCATGCCTGCATAGGTTCTCATGTCATTGGTTCTCAGAGCTTGGTCCTCAGATCAGAAACATCCAGGAAGGAGTTAGACACAGAAATTCTCAGGCACTACCCTGAACCAACTGAGTCAGAAACTCTAGGGATGGGGCCCTTAAATATTTGCTTTAACAAGTTGTTTAGGTGATTCTGATACAAACTAAAAGTCACAAAACATTGTCCTTGATAGCCTCCCATTTTAAATACTTTTTTTAAGGTATTAAAAATGTCTTCCTTCCTATAAGACTCCAGGGTTCCTGGGGGAAGTCTTGTCTTATATTTATATCCTCGGTGTTTAGGTTCAACTGGCACAATTGTTTAATGATTGGCAAAGAAACATTTCTCTTATTCTTTGTGTCAAAATGAGCAAATCACTGCCTCAGGAATCCCGTCTACCATGTTTGTGTCATAAGTGGATACATGGCAATAGACCCTTTTCCTAAGAACAACGTACAAATCAATAGTACATGGATCAAATACATTATGCAGGACAAAACTAATGTATAGTTTTACCTGAGATTCTGCTTATGTTCATTGCTATCTGCTACTGCCTCATTTACCTTTCAAAGCTCAGATAACATAACTCTTTTACATTTCACTCAAGGATATAATTTTAGAGTTCTTCACACTACCTCATAGCCATTTTTTTTCTTTTTTTAATTTAGTTGGTCTGGAAGTTTAAGGACTCAATTTAAGTGAATACTGCTTCCACCAAGCAACCCCAAGTTGGAACCACCTAGTTGAAGCTGGGAGCTCCTCATAACACAAAGGCATTAGGTGGGCAAAGAGTTGGAGTCATAGTATTGACTGGAATAAGGAACCTTTATTAACAAAGAGACAAAAGGGTACTCCTGCAGAATGGATGCCCTGTGGTATAGGACAGAATCCCAGCGAAAACCTATGGCAGCTGTGTCCTTCCCCTTTCAGAGAGAAAGGCTTCCAGCAAATAATCCCACCCCTATACAGACAAAACTCTCTACAAAAGGGAAGCTCTGATGGGGATAAGCTCTAGGCAAAGAAAGAGAAGGGGATCAGTTTGAAGGGAAAGCAGGAGAGGTCCTGGCAGGGACGTTGCAGGGAGCTGAAGTCCTGAATACAAGATGTGGCTTGACAAGCAGCTTACAAAGCCTCTGAATATATACAGACATATAGACAAAAATGAAGATATGTGAGATTATTCATGCACATGAAGAATGAAAATACTGTTTCTTTTCTGTTCTCACTCTTTTTCTCTAGGTAACACAGAGGTGATTATATTAGACCTCAGTCCACTATATGCTAAATATCCAAACAAGATGAAATCCTACCATGAAGCAGTTGCTTTACCCCGAGGAAATTATTCCGTAACATCACTTCTGAATGTAGTCACTCAGTACCACTGTGCATTTTCTCCCATTGGAAAATGGCAAATAAATGTTTAATGTTGTATGCATATTGAAATTATGTTAACAGGAATGCATTTATATGGGGTCAATAAGCCACAAAAATGAAGATCATATAACAATCACCAAAATAACAATGGAAACCTTTGCACATCTATAAAGTGCTAGGTGTTGTAATAAATATTTTATCTAAAAAGGAGGTGCTTATATATTCTCAGAATCTACTGGGGTGGAACACAGGAGGCACTCTTGGGTAGACGGCACTAACCTCCTTTTGTCTCAGAACCACCACCATGATCCTGATCTGAAAAGGAGTATCAGATTTTAATTGGTCCAGTCTCTTAGGGATTTGGAATTTTTTTTTTCCCCTTGAGTATGACAGACTCAGAGTCATTGTTCCTGATACGACAGGATTCTAAAAACAAGACTCCTGAGCACCTACTGCTAGAGATCCTGATGTGTTTTGATATTATCCTTCCAGGGGCTACTTACTCTAATCTGCCTTGATTACTATGACATAGGCAAGTATTCTCTCTATAAATTCAACATTTTCTTTAAGTTGGTAAAAGTCAATCTCTGTTATGTGCAACCAAAGAACTCTCTTTTTCCTTTGGCTGCACCACATGTGGCATGTGGGATCTTACTTCCCAGACCCAGGGTCAAATCTGCACCTCACGCATTAGAAGTACAAAATCTTAACCACTGGGCCTCCAGGAAGTCCCAAAGGACTCTTAACTAGGCACACAATGGCACTCTGCAAAGACACACAGGGCTATTTGAATAACTGCAGACTTCAATGTCAATAGGGCTTAGATAAAGTACAGCTATTTTCACTATATACTGATTAGAGATGGTATGTCAGCAGCAGCATAAGAAACTAACAAGTTTCAAAACTGAACCTTTAATGTGTGGCTAATGCGAATCACAATTATTAGGGATGGTGTTTCTTACTTGGGCAATATGTTTTAAAGAACAGAGACTACTATAGTATTTTTGCTTAGAGTGGTGACTGGAAATATTTGATTGAAAACAAAATCATGTTCTTAAGAATCCACTAACAACAGAATAGTGAATACTACAATACAAAGAGTCATGTTGTCTGTGTTATTAAAACACTGCTCTTTTATCACTTTGTTTGAGGTATAATGATATTCCATCCCATCCAGCTGGCCAGAGCTTACTTTATTCTGTAATAAATGGAATAGAGTAAAATGCAGAGGTTGCCATGATTTACAAGGCATTTCATTTAAACACGAAGAGTCAGATTTTATTCACTTCCTCAAGTCAGATAAATGCCAAGGCAACATGGGCATTTATTATTAATAAAGCAAAATGCAGGAATCCTGGGACGATGCTTACAATGGTGACTTCTGCACTGCCCAGGGACTAATTCAAGCAGAATCATTTTCTCTGATGGATGTCAATGCCATCGAGTGACATCTGTTCGTTAATAAGCAGCTGCCCTGGAATTGGCTTAGAAAATGCATGGATTTGGTGTCCATGCTCTAGTGGTTAGAACAGCAGGCTGAGTCCACATCTCTGGGCTAGAGTCCCAGGTCCGTTAATGTCACTTCAGTCTGCCTTGGAATAAAGTCTTTACGACACTAAAACTGCCTCCTAATTTGTGTAGAGGCAGTGGCTGGAGAAGGGCAAGAAAGGGGTTACACCCCTTTGTCATCCCAGAGAAACTGTCTCCTGTTAACTATTGGATTACTCATTCATCAGCTAATGTGAGGAGTGGGCAACAAAAATACATCAATGGCTCTTATTCAAAATGCATATTAAGGCTACTGGCTCAACTGGAAACATAATTCCTTGGTCCTCAAAAATAATACAATGATAAAGACATAACATATGAACAGGGAAAAAGAACTCACCAATGCCACTATTAGACATTCAAGAAAAATTGTTTTCTATTTATACACAAGGATAACTCATTTTCTTAGAGGGAAAATGTTGTAATATTTTACAAATTCAAATACCAGTTTCAGTACCTTGTCCCTCAGTGTGGAAAGACTGCTAAGTATAAAATTATACAAAATTCTCTGCCTAAGTTTCTCTTACTCTTAAAATGGGTATTAACCTTTAGTCAAATCAATGAGTTTTCCAAATAACATATTAAGAATAGTAGTAAGATAGAGGAAAGTTAGTTTTTATATGGCCAACAACCAAGTTTTCCTCCTTTCTTGACATCTTCAAATACTTCAAAATTCAAAACTACTTTAAATGCAAAATTGAATTTTTAATTACTGTGAAAATTCATGAAAATGAAAAACTAATTGGCAATGCCAAATAAATAATATAAATGTTGGCATTACAATAATTGAGGCAGATGGCTCAATGAAATTTTAAACATTTCAATTAGAAATTTAAAGGAGTTCATCATTAATATATATTTTTAAGTAACAATTCCTAAAGAGACTGTTGTAACCAATACTTTTCCCCTAATGTTATCATCATAAGTACCTAAGTTCTTGTATTAAGTATAGATACTGAATTTAATAAGTGTACTATACTGAAATTATCCAGTATGTACTGCAATTCTACTGTTAGTTTATAATAATGCAAAATTTTCTTCTTCTCAGGTGTATCTTGAGTTCATTATTGTTCAAAACTGCCTGAAAGCTGAACCAAAAGTATAAACTGAGCACAGACTAATATGTTAAAATATATTTATATATGCAAATGGTATAGTGAATGAACATAGAAAATATAGCATTTGATTCAAATTACTCTGATAGTTTAAACTTTTTTTTTCATATTATACATGATTCTACCAGGGAGCCAGAGACTGATCTTGTATGCAAATCTAGCTTATGACTATTCTATACAGAATACTTAATCTTGAAATCACTAAAGGTGTCTAAACAACAAATGTGGTTGTTGGGAGTGTGCTACGGGATAGTTCATTGGACAGCTGAGTCAGGGTTGGTGAGCAAGGTGGGAAGAATAAAAGCATTCTAGGAAATGCTACCTCAGTGTCTCAAGTGAGGGCTAATAACAATCTAAAATGGATACCAGGTGTATTTGCTTTCTGGATGCATTCCCATCTCTAGTGGCATCCTGATACATCTATGGGAAGATACACAGTGTTAGCAAAGCAATAAATACAGATGTCTATCCTCCCACTATGGGAACAACATGGCTCCTAGACACTTGCTTTTCTGTTGGTGCTTTTCTTTCTTTCTTTTTCAACTTATTCTCATTACTCTCCTATCACCTGATCATGGGCAAGGGGCCCAGTGGGCCCAACTGACGCCTTCTTTCCTAGAATTGCCTTGGAATCGTCAAGTGTTAGAAGGACTGAAGACGGGGAAATGTATTCATTTCAATAGCAGAGCCAGTAGGAAGTGGGTGACTCTTACTAAAACTTTCAGGTTCTCATCAGGTACTTCAACTCTTGCTAATTCCAATACACTTTTTTATAGTTAAATCAGTGACAGTTTGGTTCTACTGTTTGCAACCAAAGAATTCTGATTCCTATGGCAACATCAGCGGAAAAGAATAGGATCTAGTAACCAATGGGAGTGCAAAGGAAGAGGTAAAAATGTGACTGTTACTGGAGATGCTGGATGCAGGTTTAGGGATATGTCAGACAGGTGGCCTGGGGCATGGGTGATAACTGACTGCAGAAATGCACTTTTGAGGAAAGTCTCACCATTCTCAGTTGCTTCACTCTCCTAAGTGCCCAGAGGTATAAGGAGACTAAATCTGAGTCTATATTGAGATTTTACTTTCTGATAAGCAATGAAAAAAGATGATCTCAAAGGCGGTCAGTTGAAGTTTAACCACATGGACTGTAAGGAAGTGCATCCGACAGGGAAGCTGTCAAGAGAACTTGTGAACTGGAAAGGAAGTTATACTAGTACCTCAGGAGTTAGCCTTTTGTTTCAAAGATTCTATAAACATTTTAGGCAAGGATCAAATGAACGTTTGAAAGAATGGCAGATGCATGATCTCAATTAAATCATTCCACACAGTGAGATCCTTTCTTTGGAGGTGGGAAGACATGTATGGATGTGAGAGTTGGACTATAAAACAAAGCTGAGCACCGAAGAATTGATACTTTTGAACTGTGGTGTTGGATAAGACTCTTGAGAGTCCCTTGGACTGCAAGGAAAACCAGGCAGTCCATCCTAAAGGAGATCAGTCCTGAGTGTTCACTGGAACTGAAGCTCCAATACTTTGGCCACCTGATGCGAAGAACTGACTCACTGGAAAAGACCCTGATGTTGAGAAAGACTGAAGGTGGGAGGATAAGGGGACTACAGAAGATGAGATGGTTGGATGGGAACACTGATTTAATGCACATGAGTTTGAGTAAACTCCTGGAGTTGGTGATGACAAGGAGGCCTGGCGTGCTGCAGTCTATGGGGTCACAAAGAGTTGGACACGATTGAGTGACTAAACTGAACTGAAGACATTCCTACCTCAAGCTCTTTAAACACTATTGTTCCTACCACCTGGAATAATCTCTCCTTAATTTTAAAATGGCTCAGTTCTTCACTTTATTCATCGATTGTTCAAACATCTCCTCCTTAGAGAGGGTTTTCCAACCATTCTATGTAAAGTAACATCTTACACAGACGCTTTTTCCTCTCTCCCTTGAATCTCTTTTATCTGCTTATTCTCTTCACCTAGTAAAATAAAATCCATGAGGATAATGACTATTTAACACTGATAACTCAAGAACTCTAACAATGATGAGCACAGAGCAGACACAGACATTCACTAATCATTTGATGAATAAATATAATGGAAAGCTATACTTTCAGTTCTATACTTGTTCAAGAGAAATGAGGGGCTCCTGGTTACACCTATGAACAAGACTCTTATGTTCTCATTTAACTATGATGAGGAAGAAAACATTCCTTAATACTACTGAGGACAAATACCCAGGCTGCAACTTTTATTGAGCTTATCTAGCCACCCCTGAAAGCCCGCCCTAAAGCAGTATACCCTGTGATACCACTCGCACGGATTGGACCTGGGCAATGAGTAACTGAGGGACAGGCCCAGTCATTTCATATGTGTATCCTCAGTCCACCGTAATTCAGAGCAGAAGAATTTTGGAAGAGGGAGAAGATAAGGAAAAAGGAAGGATGAAAGGAGTGTTTTTGTGTGTGTTAGGGGGAGATTAGAAGAATGGGAAGAATAAACATGGGGGTAATAGAACAGGAAGTAAATGTAAAAAAGAAATAAACACTCCAAAAATGTCTTCTTAGACCTCTCACACCTCAGAGAGCTCTTTCTCTCAGGTCTATTATGATACTCCTCTGTTAAATTCTCTATTCAGTTTGTCCAATGTAATCTCCTCTCATTCTTTACTGAACTTACACCACTGAACTCTGCCTTCTTCTTCTAACCAGTACCTCTCTTTCAAAGCCAATGATGACCTCCACGTTCATAAATCCAATCATCAATTCTCAGGTCTGGTCCTATCTGATTTTCAGTTCCTCAATCTCTGCTTCTTGGAAACACTTTAAACTTGGTATCTGGGGCATCAAACTTCCTGGTGTTCTTTCTAACTCTTCAGGCACTTCTGAGTCCATCGTGCTGGATCCATTCCAATTCTAGACTTATGACTATTATATTGGCTCAGTCCTTCAATGTCTTCTATGCTAAAGTGATTATATCCCATCTTGTAGCATTAAATACCACTTATACCCTCATGAATTCTCAAAATAAGATCTCTATCGTGAACCTCTCCTCTAAGTTCTGGATTTGTACATTCAAATTCTCACTCAGCTTTCCCAGATGGATATATAGCATTTGAAAATTTACAAGAACAAAATAGGGCTCTAATTTTCACTTTTCTCCCCAAACCTGCTTCTGACACCTCAGTAAAAAGGCACCAATTAGTGCCAACATCCAATTAGTTGCACACAACAAACACCTCTGATTCATACTGAATGTCATTCAAACACCATATCCTAGTAATTAATGAGTACTATGAGCTCTACCTTGAACCAAGTATTTGTCACCATCCCAAAGTGTCTATCCTCTCTAAAGCCATCTGGGTCCGCAATTATAATGTAAGCATCAAAAGTGAAAAGACATTACCAAATTCATTGTTGTAGCAAATAACTTTCATAATTTCCAAGGAGTGATTCTATTTGAATATTTTTCAGAATTTGCAGCAACTGCACTGTGTTATGAATGGATCTGTGACTATGAACGGTTATGAAGTCCAAGAACTTCTCCTACTTCTACAGTCAGTTGTTCACATTTATAGTCAAATGAAACCCCAAATTTTAGTTAGGGTTCACTGAACTAGAGACGCATGAAAAAAAAAAAATGAACTTTGTCTTTGTTTCTCACTGATCTAGCCCCAACAAATAATTACATGTTTACCTTTTTCTCATCTCTCTAGAATGTACAGGAAAGGTCTAGTTCTTTCTCACCTCTGACACTAAGAACCATGCTTAACAATCAATAGACACCCAACAAATATTTATTGAATATATGAAAAATAGAAGTAAAAGACAAGGATTATCATTTTTATTTCTCTTTTTATGATTAGGATTATCATTATAGCAGCTAATGTTTATAGGACATCTAGTCTATGATCTACACATGGACATCACCAGATGGTTGACACCAAAATCAGATTGGTTATATTCTTGGCAGCCAAAGATGGAGAAGCTCCATACAGTCAGCAAAAACAAGACTGAGAGCTGACTGTGGCTCAGATCATGAACTCCTTATTGCCAAATTCAGACATAGAAGAAAGTGGAGAAAACCTCTAGACCATTCCGGTATGACCTAAATCAAATCCCTTATGATTATACAGTTGAAGTGAGAAATAGATTTAAAGGACTAGATCTGATAGAATGCCGGATGAACTACAGATGGAGATTAGTGACATTGTACAGGATACAGGGATAAAGACCATCCTCATGGAAAAGAAATGCAAAAAAGCAAATGGCTGTCTGAGGAGGCCTTACAGATAGCTGTGAAAAGACAGGAAACAAAAAGCAAAGGAGAAAAAGAAAGACATACCCATTTGAATGCAGAGTTCCAAAGAATAGCAAGGAGAGATAATAAGTCTTCCTCAGTGATCAATGCAAAGAAAAAGAGGAAAACAATAGAATGGGAAAGATTAGAGATCTCTTCAAGAAAATCAGAGCTACAAGGGAACATTTCATGCAAAGACGAGCTCAATAAAGGACAGAAATGGTAGGGATCTAAAAAAAACAGAAGATATTAAGAAGAGGTGGCAAGAATTCACAGAAGAACTGTACAAAAAAGATCTTCACGACCCAGATAATTATGATGGTGTGATCACTCACCTAGAGCCAGACATCCTGAAATGTGAAGTCAAGTTGGCCTCAGGAAGCATCACTACGAACAAAGCTAGTGGAGGTGATGGAATTCCAGTTGAGCTATTTCAAACCCTGAGAGAGGAAGCTGTAAAAGTGATGCACTCAATATGCCAGCAAACATGGAAAACTCAGCAGTGGCCACAGGACTGGAAAAGGTCAGTTTTCATTCCAATTTCAAAGAAAGGAAATGACAAAGAATGCTCAAACTACTGCACAATTACACTCATCTCACATGCTAGTAAAGCAATGCTCAAAATTCGCCAAACCAGGCTTCAGCAATATGTGAACTGTGAACTTCCAGAGGTTCAAGCTGGTTTCAGAAAAGGCAGAGGAACCAGAGATCAAATTGCCAACATCTGATGGATCATTGAAAAAGCAAGAGAGTTACAGAAAAACATCTATTTCTGCTTTTGCTGACTATGCCAAAATCTTTGACTGTGTGGATCCCAATAAACTGTGGAAAATTCTGAAAGAGATGAGCATACCAGACCACCTGACCTGCCTCTGGAGAAACCTGTATGTGGGTCAGGCAGCAACAGTTAGAACTGGACATGGAACAACAGACTGGTTCCAAGCAGGAAAAGGAGGACATCAAGGCTCTATATTGTCACCCTGCTTATTTAACTTATATGCAGAGTACCACATGAGAAATGCTGGGCTGGAGGAAGCACAAGCTGGAATCAAAACTGCTGGTAGAAATATCAATAACCTCATATATGCAGATGACACAACCCTTACGGCAGAAATTGAAGAAGAACTAAAGAGCCTCTTGCTGAAAGTGAAAGAGGAGACTGAAAAAGTTAGCTTAAGGCTCAACATTCAGAAAACTAAGATCATGGCATCCGGTTCCATCACTTCACTGCAGACAGATGGGAAAACAGTGGAAACGGTGGCTGACTTTATTTTTCTGGGCTCCAAAATCACTGCAGATGGTTATTGCAGACATGAAATTAAAAGACACTTACTGCTTGGAAGGAAAGTTAGGACCAACCTAGACAGCATATTAAAAAGCAGAGGCATGTTGGGTTCTCGTTACGAGAACCCAACATACGAGACAGCAAAAGGAACGCAGATGTAT
>ML660201.1:16688269-16707061 GCA_007570785.1 Antilocapra americana
TGGAAGGACTGATTTTGAAGCTGAAACTCCAATACTTTGGCCAACTGACGTGAAAAGCTTACTCATTTGAAAAGACCCTGATGCTGGGAAAGATTGAGGGCAGGTGGGGAAGGTGACGACAGAGTATGAGATGGTTGGATGGCATCATTGACTCGATGGCCACAGGTTTGGATGGACTCCCGAAGTTGATGATGGACAGGGAGGCCTGGCATGCTGCTGTTCATGGGGTTGCAAAGAGTCAGACATGACTGAGTGACTGAACTGAACTGAACTCTATGATGGGTACTATTGCAAGCAATTTTATGCATAGGATTAGCTCACTTATTTTGCATAAAAGCCTTTGAAAGAAGGAACTAGTATTATTTCTGTTTTATAAACAAGGAAGTGGATCCTTTATGAGGACAAGTGACTCACACATGTCACTAATGGGCAAAGTTAGAATTTCAGTGTAGGTACATCTGACTTTTAACCATGCTCTTAACCATTTGAAACAAGAATATGTGAGTGTTGTACCGATGTTTGGGGACATGATAGAAAATAGGGGGAAAAATGGAGAGGAGGAGGTAGGAATGGATGCCAAGTTTGAGTATTTTCTCATCTCCTTGTAGCGGTCTTTTCATTCCTCCAAAGAACTAGACCAAAGAACTAGAATAAAATTTGATTTTTCTCCCTGACTAAGCTCCCTCCTCTTTGGAAGAAAATAAATCAAAGAGAAATTAGTATCACCCCCTTCCCTTTTCTGATGAGTCTACTTAGAATCTGAATGCTGCAAAAGCTAAACCAAGTTTATCTTGAATCAGGTACTAGTTCTGCCCAATGAGGCAGTGATTTCTCCTGAAGCTCAGTGGTTTATTGTTTCTCAAGGTAAATTTTTTCTTCTTAATTTAGAGAATAAACACTTACTTTTTGATCTCCCAACTTAATAGAATCAATGTGCCGTTAACTATCTTGGTTCCAAACATGTATAATATGTCTATTTTTATCTTTCTATCACACACACACACACACACAAATCTACAAAAATCTACTTCATATACTGAATATATTAAAAAAAAAACTCTTTAGTCTATGGGCAGAATTAGTGTAAATTTCAATTTAAAATATAATTAAATTAGGTCTTGCTTTGAAAAAAAAACAAACTCAACAACACTGATGAAAAGGAAATTCACTAATTTTACAATCTTTAAATTATAGTAAAATTCTGGCATCTAAAATCCATAAATATCCTTGTCCTTTTCATTCAAATCTTCTGTAAATCTCACCTCTCCAGAAAGCCTTTCATCCCACCTGGTGTAATAATAGGGACAAGCTGCCTGGCAATCTGGTAGAGAAACATGTATTTCCTCATTTCTTAGGGCTGGTTTAGGTGAGAGCTTATGATGAATTAGAAAACGTATACAATGTTAACACTAGGTTTAAACAAGTGTTTAGTATTTAACATTTTTCATGGCATGGTGTTAGAAGCTCTGGTCAGCATATGGATTAAGGGAAACACCCAAGAATTTTCATTTCTTCTTTATCATTTTTAGTATCTGTAGCTTCCCTTGAGGTGTTCATAATCTTTTGTATCCTAATAGTGACAACATGAAATAAGTATTGCTACAGGTATGTGTTCAAGCACCAGGAACAAAACACAGGAGTTGAGATGAGCAGAAAAGAACATACTGAAGAAACTTCACTGAGGGATTTTGCCAGTCACCTAAGCTTGGTGGGGGTGGGTATTCCAGGCAGGAGAAACTAGCTGAGTCAAAGCCTAGAGGGATACAATATTTGGTGTTTGGGGACAGGCTTATCCAGGGAAAATAAAGAACAAAGGAAAAACTAAGCCAGTGGCCAAAAGAAGCTGAGAGAAAGGGAAATAAATTTAAACCAGAAGAAAGGGGTGTTAGTCTTCTTTCTCTGCATCATCTTATGCATTGAACTTTGTTTTATAACAGAATAACTCACACCTAAGTGTTTGCATTTCAATTCTATTCATGTTTACTCAGATCTTGGAAAACTGGTTATGTGTTTTAAATACGCCTCTTTCACACAGCATTTTCTCAACTGAGCAATTAAAGGTAGGTTCTATGAAGCTAGTTTTCCTAGAAACTTTTCTGTCTGCAATTGTCTTTCACAGTTTTTGAAAAGAGATTTATTAGGTTTCATACCAAACACAACCAGAAATTTCTCATCCCCATACCAGCATGCAGTGGGTCCTGTCATTTCTTTCTCAACAAGTCTCATTTCTCCTGGGCTTCACTGTTCAGAATGTTCAGTCACCTTATTAAATTCATACCCCTATAGGGAAGAATTTAGGAATGAGCCCTGTCTACTAGTACTTCTACATTTCAAAGAAAGTTTATTTATTCCCATTATCAAAAACCTGCAGCCACAAAGACTGGCTTGGAGGAAATCTGCGATTGTAAAAAAAAAAAATGAAATAGCATTTCTTTTTCCAAGCTGCTCAGCATAAATGAGAAAAAAACCATTCTTATCAGGTAAAAATGCTCTTCTTGACCCTTACCATTAGAATGAGTGCTCAGATACTGCGGGATCTTCCAGCAGTGGTAATAAATTGCCCCCTACTTGCATTTCTTATACCTCAAGTCATGGGGTAAAGTACAGCTAATTGGATCACCAGATGATTGGAATCTGACTCTTAATGAATGCTGTCAGAGATTAATCTTGGAAAATGTAAATCTTGGAAAATTGCATTCTCTATCTCTTCAGAAAGCCTGTAGTTTGGGGAATTCTCTACAAATATTTAAGTAGTTAATGATTTCTCTTGAGGATCTGTTTAAAGGAAAAGGAAACACCAGAAATTTAACAGAATTGCTTCAACTAGAACATTTTACAATATGCATGGTAAGACATTACCATATCATATACGGCACTGTGCCTTTGTCACAAACCCCCTACTAGTCACTGTTTGGATATTAAGATCTGATGTTTACCTTAGATGTCTATAATAACTCCAAAAAATGGTCTGGCAGAATTGTCAATCAACTGCAATGGAATGGGCACAGGATCAACAGCAGAGCACTGGTTTGTCGTCTTCTTGGAATCTGAGTTTGGAGAATAGGACTGAAGGCTTAGATGGAGCTGGAGCTGATTCACCCTGTTGGTGGTGTCCCAAAGAGATCATCATCTCCTTCTTTTTTGGGTTATTAGAGTCATTTTTTACTTGTCTGTTTTAAGCTTAATTCCTTGTTCTTTCCTCTAATTCCTTGGGTTGCTGCATAACCTTCCATGTAGATCCATCTTTTTCTTTTGCATCTATCATTGGTTTATGTTGCTTATAATTGGCCTTTTTTTTCTGATAATTCTCAAAAAATTTTGATGAAATTATTTAAATAATAGTAAACAAATAAAAACAGCAACAATGAAACCACAATGACTAAAAACAACTTTCAAAATAATTAGAAACCTACTGTTATTACTCATGGCACCAGCTCTGTCTCTGTAGAGCATAATACAGGGTCATGATATAAAAATGGGAACACTCAGTATTTCACTGTGAAGTAATGCATGCATTTTACACTTAGGAGGATGACTTCAAGGCTAAAGTTGTTTTTTGTACAAACTCAAATGTATATAAGGTTTTATGTTTTCACATAATAGATGTGAATAGAGGATGAGTTCCACTTTTAAAGGAGTGGATACAAGCCAGGTAGCAAATAATAATTATCAGCCAAAAGCCAGACAAACTGGAAAGCGGACAGCTCAGTAGAAATGTCTTATGTTATTCATCCAGGTAGCCACCCAAAACCATTACTCTAATATGAATGCAGTATTCTAAGGCTGAGAGAATTTGTTTAGAGAAAGCAATCTACTGTTAAACCTTAGTTTACAATGTATAGGAGAACTGAAACTTTGCTTTGTTCATAATATTAAGGGAGAACCTAGGAAACCACTGTACTCCAAGGAGAACATTAGAAGAAGAGAAGGGATTTATTACCAGGGCCCTTTATCTCCTGATTATTCTATACCCATATCCTCGCTCCTCATTTTCAGTATCTTTACTCTAATAATTTTCATCACTAATGCTTAACCTCCGTCCAGCATCTTCTGTCTGCCTTTCTGTTTGTCTAATCAATAAGAAATTCTATTTTGAAATTTTAAGATGTTTGATATAGAGTACTACACCTTGGTTGAGCGATCTATACTGATTAGCAAAGCATACAGAGCAATGGGGAAACATGTGAAAGGTGATCCAGTAAAATTTCTTCAAAAAAACAGTCACTTGTATTAGTATATATATTTTTATTACAAAATATGCTTGTTCTAGCATTTCCTTTTAATTTAGACTTAGGATACCCAAGTAAAACTCATATTCAATTCTTTAAAAATATAGGAGGAGTGATGTTAGCAACAAGCCTAAGTAAGACATCCCACATCATATCCCTCCCTCAGTAAAAACAGCTTGTCATCTATCCATAGACAAAAGTGTCTTTGTCAGTGGGATCCAGCACAATACATCAAGGGACTCAGGGACCACTCATGCAATGAGTAACAAAGCTACAGACTTGGGACATGAACCCTACAGGGGCCCATCAACTGAATACAGCTCCCCTTGGCCATGGCCCATGAGCCCCTGGAGAACACTGTCTTAGGCAAGCTTCCACAGACAACTGAGCCCTTGCTTGAAGTTCAGGTTTTCAATGGAGAGGTCCCCACATACTGGTGGAGTGACAAAGTATGTTTAGATGCACTGGAGAAGGTAAGAGAAACAATTCTACTTTATTCATATCAACTGTCCTTCATGGAGGTACAACTCAGAGCCAGAGGAAAGCTTTCCTGGCCCATGGTTTCTCCCAGAGGGGAAGGGAGAGCATAGGAGTGACCACCCAGCTCACTATGTGGGATATTTCTAAAGAGGCCCACTGCTATCTCACTCTATCCCAAGTACTGAGTTTCAAGACCGGGAGGATAAAAATAAGCTGGGAAAGAGGTATATGGGACTCTTAGACAGCATTAAAGGAATACAGGTCCTGCCTAGTGCATCACAGATACCATCAAGAAGTCTACCCATGAATCGCTGGGGACAGCTTGCCTACAGATCCCCTTTACTGGCTCATGGGCACTCCCCAGTGCTTCTTGTACCTCATCCCACAAACCCCCAAACAGAGAATGGCTCTCTATCTGTGCTTCTGATGATGGCAAGTGTGATCTTTGGCAGATTATCTAGTGAACTTGCGCACAAAACTCATAAAAATCTGTGACTAGGGAGAGACCACAAACTTGAGCTTAAGCTCCACCCTTAGGAAAGCTAAAGGGAGGTTGCCAGCACTCAGCAACCTGTGTTGAAGGAGGAGAAAAGACATATAAGCTTAAGAATTCTGCCACAAGAGGGAGCAAGAAGCATGGAGCAGGCACATCCACAGAAGGACTGAAAAGGTTCAGACTTCCTATCAGGACTGATGGAAGGTATTTCTTTCCTGAAGTCAATCAGCAATAACTAGAGGAGTTACTGCTACAACAAATGCAAATACAGCGCTGGAAGACTTCAAGAAATGTATAAAACAAGGAAAAAATGACACTAGTAAAGGATCACAATAATATTCCCATAACCAATCCCAAAGACATGGAGATCTACAACTCATCCACCAAAGAATCCACAATAGCTGTTTTGATGAAGATCAGTGATCTACAGGAAAACACAGTTTGATGAAACAAACAAATAAAACAAACCACGGAAACAAAATGAGAAGCCTAATCAAGAGAAATCATGAGAAATCATAAGAAATTACCAAATAAAATCTAAAGCTAAATAATACAATGAGTAAAATTAAAAAAAAATGCAACTGAAAACATCAACAGCAGAATAAATCAACCAGAAGAAAGAATCTACAGATTAGAAGACAGGGATTTTGAAATTATTCAGTTTATAATTGAATAAGGAATAAAGAGTGAGAAATAAACAGAATAAAGAATGAGGAAAGCCTATGTGATCCATCTATCAGATACCAGCAAAAGAAGCAATATATGAATCACTGGAGTGTCAGAGGATAAAAAGTGATGTCTAGGCTAAAAAGCTTATTTTAAAAATAATGACTCAGAACCTCCCAACTCTGGAAAGAGATTTCGATATACACGTTTGTGAAGTTCATAGGTTGCCAAAAAACAACAATACAGTATATTAACACATATATATGGAATTTAGAAAGACAGTAACGAGAACCCAACATGCGAGACAGCAAAAGGAACGCAGATGTATAGAATAGACTCGTGGACTCTGTGAATGAGGGAAAGGGTGGGATGATATGGGAGAATGGCATTGAAACATGTTAATTATCATATGTCTAATCAATCGCCAGCCCAGGATTGATGCTCGGGGCTGGTGCATCGAGATTTCCCGGGGTGGGGGAGGGAGGAGGGAGGGGGGAAGGAGGGGTTTCTGGAGGGGGAGCATATGTAAACCCATGGTGATATCATGGCATTGTATGGCAAAAACAATAAAAGGGAGAAAAAAAAATTCAACTTGAAGAGATCTTCCCCAAGACACATCATAATAAAACTCAAAATCAAAGAATTTTTACAAGAAAAGATACTTAGAATAAAGTTTGTAACTTACAGGGAACCCCCAGAAGATTATTGTCATATTTTTCAGCAGAAGAGATTAAAAGGACAGGTTCAAAGAGATGAAATGGGAAAAAAAGCAAACCAAGAATGTTCTATCCAGCAAAACAATCATTCAGAAATGAAGAAGCAATAAAACCTTCCTTATGTAACCAAAATCTAAGGGACTACATAACCACCAGACCTGCCTTACAAGAAATGCTGAAAGAAGTTCTCAAACCTAAAATTAAAGGAAGCTAATATTAAAATATATAAAAATACACAAGATACTAGTAAAGGTAAGTAATTAAATTCAAGTATATAGTCAAATATTGCAATGTGGTGGTGTTTAAATGTCTAACTCTAGTATAAAGGTCAAAATTTAAAAAAAACTTGCTGTAATAACAGGTTAATAAATGTATGCTATAAAATAGGTAAGTTATGTCATCAAAAATATAAAAGAGTGAGGAAGTAAAAGGTAGAGTTTTATATGCAATTAAACTTGTGTTGTTATCATCCTAAAAGGACTGCTATATTTATAAGATGCTTTATATAAACTTCATGGTAGCCACAAAACAAAAGCCTACTGTAAACAGACAAAATATAAATTAAAGAATCAAAGCTACTATGGAAAATCAGCAAATCAGGAAGGCAGTGAGGGAAAAAGAAATGAGGGAACTATAAAACATCCAGAAAACACTCAATAAAATGAAATCAGTAGTCTTTACCTAGCAATAATTACTATTAATGTAAACAGATTAAATTATCTATTCAAAAAGTATAATCAACAAAATAAAATGGCAACCTACAAAAGTTGAAGTCATTATCAGGGTTAAAATCCAAAATATATATGAAAGTCATGTAACTCAATAACAAACATACAAACCAAGAGAAAAAAAAAAACAGTCTGATTAAAACATGGATGGAAGAGCTGAATTTGCATTTTTCCAAAAAAGATAAACAATGGCTAAAAGGTACATGAACATCCCTAATCATCAGGGAAATGAAAATTAAAACCACAATGAGATAGCATCTCACCCCTGTTAGAATAGCTATTATTAAACAGAGTAAGACATAACAAATGTTGATGGGAATATGGTTAAAAAAAAAAAAGGAACTCCTGTGCACTGCTGGTGGGAATATAATTGGTACAACCACTATGGGAAATAGTATGGATGCTCCCCAAGAAATTAAAAATAGAACTACTACATGATCCAGCAATTACATTTCTGCGTATATGTTCAAAGCAAATAACATGGGGATCGCAAAGAGATATCTGTACTCTCATGTTTACTGAGCTAAGATAAAGAACCTAAATGTCCACATAGGGATGAATGAACAAAGAAAACGTGGTACACATACATACAGACAATGGACTACTGCTCTGCCATGAGAAAGAAGGAAGTTCTGACATTTGCAACAAGCATTGATGGAACTTGGAAGCATTATGATAAATGAAGTAAGTTAGAGAAATACAATTACTAGATGGTATCACTTGTATGTGGAAGCTTAAAAGGCTGAAGCCAAAGAAACAGAAAGAAGAATGGTGGTCTCCAAGGGATAGGGAGGAGGTAATCAGGAGATGTCTGTCAAATGGTAAAAACTTTTGGTTATTATATAAATAAGTTTTAGGAATATATATTTACTATATAAATAAGTACAGCAAGATGATTATAGTCGATAATACTGTATTACACACTTGAAAGCTGCTGTGTGAGACCTGCTTTTTTTTAACCACAAAAAGAAATGGTCATTCAGTGAGGTGACAGATGTTGACTGGCCCTGTTGTGGTAATCACTTTGAAATACTAAGTGTCAAATCATCAGGTTGTCCACCTCAAACTTGAACAACATTAAACGTTGATTATATTTCAAGAAAGCTGGGGCAAAATAGAGTGGAATTCCAAGAGATAAACGATGTAACCCCTAAAGCAGGGTGCCATCTGTGAATCTACTGAAAGCCATTCTATTTTCTACTTCCTATCTTAATTACCAGTAACTGTTAAACAAAGCACCCATAAGAACAGACTGACAACACAATTTACATCAGTAAACCAAAAGTGTGCAGTAAAATTTGTATTAAGTGCGACACCATATATCAGGTTTTTAGAAAATAACACGTGTGATCCTTTTATAGACTAAATATTAAGTACTTTCTGACAAAAAATAAAAATTAGACCAGAAGAATCTGTGATTTCTGTAGCCTCTAGCATTAAGACATTGGTAATAACTTATTTCTATATAATTAGTCACCATACATGAAAAGTTCTATAGTTTTAATACTGACAACTTCAACAGAATTAAAACCAAGGAAATTTATCTTCATTAAAAAATATACCAGGTATGTCTCTGTGTTGTTGATTTTTTAAACTTTCATATTTAAATACAAAAGATCACTAACACTCTAGGAAAATTAACCTCTTTTTTTTTTTTTACATGTTGACATGTTTAGTAGGCACCATTTATTTTTAAGTCCTTTTAATAAATACCTTGAATGTTTCTTGAGACCTTTATCATTATTATGATGACTCCACTTTTAATATTCCTCCCTTTATGGACATTCTATGTGTTAATTCGTGTACTAGTTTTTCAAAGGCTCATCCTAGTACTATGGCTTGTACACTGTGATGACATCCCAGTAATATCAACCTAGAAAGGAGCCTGCTTGACTAACATATTAATACGTTCAATGGAATAACATCATCTAATGATTGTTGGCAATATGTTTTAAGTGCTTGCTATTTATGAGTAACAAGAAACGTGAAGAATTGGGAATAGGCAAATTTGGAGCAATAAGTGGTCTAGGACCTCAGTCGGTGAGTGTAGTACCTCTTTAGGTTGGCTACTATTACTGCCGAGATATTGGTCATCTAGCTGTCTTCAGTTTGCCTGGGGAGCACAAATGCAACTGATACAAGGCTTTGTAGAATTTCCTATAATCTCTTTAAAGATTTAACAGCAGGGGTCTATTTGCCAAATAAAAGGTAAACAGATCTCTCTGTGCAGGTCCCAAAGACACTTCATTTACAGGCATCAAGTTGTTCAAAATACAAAGTAATTTAGGAAGATTGAACTCCACTAAATAGATATTTTCCAAGGAACCATTCATCAATTTACTATTTCTTGGGCTGGAGTATCCATATATGATTCAGAACTATCCATTTGACTAATTCCAATACCCATCTCCTTGCCTCTGTTTTGATAAGCATTGCCATTTTTCTACATGGGTGCCTGTACTTGCCTATTCTGATGCAGAGGAACACTCTGACAAAGGCAACCCAAAAGACAGCATTGTTTAGACTCTGACCACTCCTACTTCCAGTTACAGCACTGAAATTACAATGGAAATAACTTTTCCTCGCTGTGTATAGTCTTGTGTGTGTGTGTCTTTGTGACTCCATGGACTCTAGCTTGCCAGGCTCCTCTGTCCATGGAATTCTTCAGGCAAGAATATGAGTGAGTTGCCATATACTCTTAGTGGGACTCAAAATCAAAATGTCCTATTTTCACACAAGCAAAACATAGATATGCCCCATAAGCACTTAGGTTTTATACAGTTTCCTCCAGTTCTATAAGCTAACTAATATTCTTCCAATACTGTCTCTCTTTTGCTGACATTTATCAAAACCTATGGGATTCAAAACTGGGAGTCTCTTCCAATGAGCATTTTTGTAAAGACTGGGAAAAGAAAAGTTCACTTGAATGCTAAATGCAGTGTCACTAAACAGGGACAATAAGTCACATGTTCTGCCTCTGAAGTTCAGTGGTATAATGATAACTATTACAGAACATGATTCTCTTTTCCTCTACTCAACTGACCAAAAAATCCTATTATTCAAAAGAATTTTCCATATTTGAGTCTCCATTCCTATATTAAAAGATAATCTAGGCGTCTTTTCACTACATCTTTAACTTTGACACCAGAATCCCATGTCCCTTTTCTCCTCAGCACATGCAACATATGGCAACCATACTCAAGTCAATGAATAAAGGAGGGGTTCATTTTGCATTCAGATCTTTTCACATTCCTCCACATTACTCAGCTGCAATGAAGGTAAGTGGGAAAGATGAGGAGGACTTGCTGAGATACACTTTTTCACTATATTTCTACATGCAGCAAAAAACACTCTGTTATCATCCACATTAGTCCCACATCAACAACAGTCTATTGCCCAGAGGAAACCTACCGTTTTCAATCAAGCTTGATTGCTGCTGCTGCTGCTAAGTCACTTCAGTCATGTCCGACTCTGTGTGACCCCACAGACAGCAGCCCACCAGGCTCTGCCGTCCCTGGGATTTCCCAGGCAAGAGTACTGGAGTGGGGTGCCATTGCCTTCCTAATCCAAGGTGGATTAGGATCCTAGAATTTTCTGAACCGAGAGAGGCTACTTTTTACAATAAATAGGTGCTGACTTTGCAAACCAAAGCAGCAAGATGCTGGCTCTCAGTCAGTTACCAAAACAGTTAGGGCTGGAAGCAGAAGTTCTTAACCCTAAAGTCAAAGCATTTTCTGCAGTACTTTTTATGTTGAGTGAAAGAGCACTCTCCATTTAGAAATCTGAGTCAAAATTCCTTCAAAGTGATTCTGTTTCATTTGAAACATTTAAAATGTTAAATGCCATTAAACAATTTTCTCTTGGGGTTTTTTACATGACAACCTCTTCCTAAAATGTCACTCACTACCCCGTTTAAGGCAGCCTTAGGGCAGTCTTATCTGCTAACTCCTGTTTACTCATAAGGTACGTTACCCAAAGAAAGTATTCACACATGCACTCTGTGAGTGTAAGACATACCACCAGATGCTTTACCCCATTTTCTCTTCTCATAAGTTTATTATAGCATATTAATGATAACTTTGAAAGCTAAAATTGGAAAAAATTTCCAACTACAACCTTGGAATTATACTATTATATATTATTATACTATTTTACTACACTCTTACACTCTTATAATAGTATACTCTTATACTACTACAGAGTATTTTTTAAATTCAGTGTATATATACTGAGCCTAATTTCTGTTGGACATTATCCTAGATAGAGAGTACCAAAAATCAAACACAACATAATTCCTACCTTCAGTAAATTTATGTTCTAAAATAAATGAGTCATAGATATGAAATGTACAGTGTGGGGAAGACAGTCAATAACTATGTATTATCTTTGTATTGTGACATGCTGTATGTAACTAGACTTATCATGGTGACATTTTGAAATGTACAGAAATACTAAATCACCATGTCATGTGATAGGAACTAACACAGTGATGTAGGTCAACTACACTTCAAAAACAAACTCATAGAAAAACCAGTCAAATTTCTAGTTACCAGAGGTAAGGGATAGAATGAAGGGAACTTGATGAAGGTGGTCGAAAGTTACAAACTTCCAGTTATAAGATAAATAAGTATCAGAGTTGTAATATACAACATGAGAAACACAATTAATTCTCATATATGTTAAATATGAGACTTGATAAGAGATTAAATTCTAAGAGTTCTCATCACAATTTTTTCAATGTCTTCAATTCTGAATCTATATGAGATGATGGATGCTGAATAAACTTACTGTGATAATCATTTGGTGATGTATAAAAGTAAAATCTTCATGCTAAGAAAAAATAAAAATAAACTCACATTCAAATGGGAGAGAATTAGATAGGTTATAATGATTACAATGACATGCAACAAATACCATGATACTTACGCACAAAGTGTTACAGAACTCTTAGAAGCAACACTCAGTTATATTTATGAAGGTGGAAGCCAAATAACATAAGTAAAGTCTTTCTAGATTAAGTAGTAAAATATTGATTGAAATTATTCTAGATAATCTACAGAATCACTGGGGAGACCAAGCAACAAAAGTCAAAAGATGAAACAAAGGATGACTCGGCTGTTAAAACCAAAGATTAAAAAAAAAAAAAAAAGTACCACGGGGCCAAGTTTGCTGGAGCCCTGCTGCTGCTGCTCTTGGAAATGGGAAGGAGGAGATTCTGCTACCACTGCCATTTCATGCTAGATACCACATCTCCCCCTGGATCCTGGATACTACTGTGGCTGTCAATAAAAAGGAATTCCACTGTCCCTCCTTTGTGTTTCTAGCTCTTGATCTACCTATGCCAAGAATGTCTGGCTATGTCTGATTAGCCAAGGCTGGGTGACATGGCTGTGTCCTATTCAAGGGAGGTTGCAACATGAATTGCTGGCCTTTTGGCTCTACCATGTTACTCATCCTCTCATCGTGATTTCGCACTTGGTCAATCCCATGACTTTCTTCATGGAGAGGGACTTTACAGTGTTGTCCTATTAAAAACAAAAAGGCACATGTACACACTGTGATCCAAAACAGGACCATGAAGGAAGACTATGCCAGGGATAACTTTTTTCACGGTGTTATGTTTTGGAAAAAGTTAGCTCATAGTCTAGGCAGAAAGCAAAGGATTAACAAAGGCACAGAATAACTTGACACCCACAGAAGGCTGACTGTGGTAGGACAAGAAATGTATATATGGGGGCTTGAAGTAGGAATCAAAGATGACAGGCATAGTATGGAGTAAGACTGGTGACTATATCAGGTACCAGGTCAGAAATAACCTATACTCCAGGCTAGACATCTTTTGCTTAATCCTATGGAGTAAGGGAAGCCAGGGACAGATAACAGAATTTCCTTATTTGTTTTTTGAAAAGATGATAATCTTAAACAGATCCTATACTGGAGGAGCTGACCTGGAGGCATGGATAACTGCAGCTATGAACCATTAAGAGTGAAGTGGAATTTAGAAAGATGGTAACAAGAACCCTGCATGCGAGACAGAAAAAGGAACGCAGATGTATAGAACAGACTCGTGGACTCTGTGGAAGAGGGCAGGGGTGGGATGATATGGGAGACTGGCATTGAAACATGTTAATTATCATATGTGAAATCAATCGCCAGCCCAGGATTGATGCTTGGGGCTGGTGCACCGAAATGTCCCAGGGGGAGGGAATCAGAAGGGAGGAGGGAGGGGGGTTCTGGAGGGGGAGTATATGTATACCCATGGCGGTTTCATGTCATTGTATGGCAAAACCAACACAATAAAGTAAAGAAAATTTAAAAAAAAGAAAGAGTGAAGTGGGCCTCAGAACTAAAGTAACTGTAATGGTAGTTGGGGATAAGGGTATACTCAAGGTATGCTAACAAATTGGGTGTGGTTTAAAATCTGAAGTACTGTGTTAACCACTGAAGGTCCAAAAATTAAAATAATAAAGCTTCTTCTTCTTGAGGAACTTAGTTTCATTGTAATCACAACTGAAAATAAATGATATTATAAGAGTGCTTGTGATTTTGCATTTTGAAATTAAGTCCTTATTCATCACCTGTAATTTAAACTGGGATAACTGAACAGTTAAGGAAACACTCCAAACAGATATTAAAATGTCTCAGAGTTTTCTGTATTCACCATGATACATACAGAGGCAAAACAAAATTGGAAAATCCTCAAAGTCAGCGTAGAAACATAGATGTGAACATTGTGAATTATAGCCCTGTTGCATCATACTGCTGTAAGCTTTGTGTAGGGGTGGTAACAGGGAAGAATGGAGTAGATTTAGGGTGGGGGTAACTGTCACAAATCTAAGCAAACAGATCTATGATATAACTTTTGTGACTTACAAATCAAATATTTATCTATTCTAAAAATTATATATCATAAGGGTTTCCTCCACATGCCATTTTACCCCCAATAAAGGCAAATGGAAAATACGACTGTTCATCCTTTTCTCTTTCCTTAGGAAATATTTACTGAATGATTTCTATATGCCAAAAATTAGGCTAGATGATAGGGTTCCAAGGCAAAGCCCCTGACCTCATGGAGGTTACAGTCAGGTGGGGAAGATCGACAACACAGCCAGTGAAAGAAAGCATTGCATTTGTGAGGGAGGGCAGAGCAAAGGATCCTCTAATGAGAACCAAATCCTACAATGAACAAATCCAACCTGTTTCTGAGGTTAAAAAACAACCAACCAAACAAACAAACAAAAAACTGAAGGCTGAATAATAGTTACTAATAGGCAGTTAAATCTTCATCTAGTTATTCTAGGTAAAACTATTCCAGGTCAAGAGAAAGCACTAAATTAAAAAGTCTAGAATTTACCTAATAATTATAAGACCAGTTGAAATAAGTGATTAAGTGATTAGCATGAAATACCAAAGGATAGTTCAAATATTCTTTCTGGTTTTGAAAAGTTGATATGTCTCATGACACCATGGCAGTAATAAAGCATGACTATTTGTGTCATATTGTGAAGCAGTGGTCATGAGATTCTCCTGAAAACTGTGACAAACTAGAATAGTTATAATGTGATGTTCCTACTCTCATAATCCTCGACCAAAATTTGGTTCAAAAGCTCTGGACTATATTACTGCCTTACACGATCATAAGCACTTCGTTTGACCCTCACTTAGAAAAGAAGTCTTTATGTCTACTTATTTTATTATGCTGACCTGAGTTTTAAAGCACACTGGGAGTGAATAGGCTCTCATTCTGTGTGATATTAAGCAATAAATAGCTTTTGTTGATACTGCATGTGCAGCCATTCAAATAAACAGGGCGATTTATGCAAATATAACTGTTTTACAAAAATCTCATCATCTGAGAAAATCATGTTACAGTCCTCTCTGAAAGTTCAACAAGAAGCAGCATCCATGCATATTTAAATATCCATGACTATACATGAGAGGAGAATTATTAAGGTCTTCTCTGGCAGCTTAGAGAAACTGTATATAAACTTTCATGCCTCAGACAAATTAGATGGCCCCTTGTTGAAGGACAGCTTTCTTTTCTGACATTATTGTCTTGATTTGTTCTATCAGAGTCTAACAGAGGAGCATGCACCCATGTTCTATGCCTACCTGCACAGAGAAGATGCTTTTAAGATCCAGTTTTATAAGTAAGCCTTTGCTTAAAGACTTAAGCCTAAAGTTTGGAACTGAAACACTTTAAAAGAGTGCAACTTTTACAGACATTTATAAAGAAGAACCACAATATTCAAACAGTTTGAAAGAACGGAAATAACTCCTTGGAAACTTCCAGCAGAACACAGCAACATTATCCTTGAGCTTATGCTTGCTCTCTCCACTTAGCCTCACATACACACAAATATACACACATACCACATGAATAGGTCAACCTGAACAGCTCAGTTCCTTTTCTTCATATGCTTCTTATACAATGAAAGCATGTTAGTAAGAATAGCAACTCAGCTGTATTTATATACATATAAATGTATGTATGTATACACACACACATAACCTTTGAGTTATGACTAAAGGCAAGTGTTTTCTATCACTCCAGTTATTTTCAATCTTTTCAAACTAAAGCAATAACTTCAATAACTTCACTAATTTATAAGAAACTAGTGTGGAACACTGATAATTAAGCCTCATTGGGTGTTGTGTTTCCCATACAGGATTTATCTTACCCTTGTTAATTTCATTCTCTGTAAAAGGAATCTGAGACTTGGAAAATTCAATCATGTGTCAAACATTACAGAGAATACAAGTGATGGAAACCATTATCCAAATCCAGGTCTTTCTGAAAACTTTGCACTAGCTTATCTATATATCACACTACCTCTCCTTACGTGCACCTTGATTTGTGTCTTTCTAGAGGATCAAGTTCTAGAACTAACAAAGAAAAAAAGGAAACACTGAAAATTACCCTTGAAAGTTACCTAAAAATCCCTAAGAATGTATACTTTCCTGAAATTTCAATAGGGCAAATTTTTATAATTCTTTTTCTTTTACTCCGAATTAGAATATATTGTTGTTCCTCTGAATGTCAGAGAAGGTAGCTGGAGTCTTCTTATAAGTCGTGGAAAATGAATATTTACCTCTATACACTGGAATCACCTTTGGGCTGGCAACATGCTCACAATATGAGCAGCCCACAGAAGTGACACCCACCTAATAAATGATAGAATCATGCTTCCCATCTCAAGTTTTTTCCTAAGAAACACACATGCTGAGTGAGCAGACTTATCACACACCATTTCAATTATAAGTTTCCCTCCTCTTATTTCCTCCTTTCTTAGGGAGAGAGGAGGGTGTTGAATGCTGGGGGGTCTGTTAAGCTCACAAATGAATTTACTTAAATTCATTGAACATATGGTATGATTCCAATGAAATTTAATATAAATTCATGTCAACTATCATAATGAAGAAGACCTTACTGCAAGACATTACCTGAACTCACAGTGTTTTCTGGCATTTCTGCAGCTGGCTTTTTAGTTACCCTCATACCCAAATTCAAAAGCTTTCAGATTGAAGGGTTTTACCCCAATGGCTGCCAATAATTTTATTTTGAGGTGGGTCATTTCAATGTATGATTAGCTAAAATTATAAGCTGGGGAGTTCAGCTCTTATTACAAAATCTTTTCCTTTCTGAAGAGTCATATACAGCAGACTTTGTATATGTAAAGTTTTCACCAAGTGACACCAGGAATAAACAACCATAGGAAACTCAGCACTGACCTGTCTATAGAATGCAAACTTTTCTATTCTGTTCCATTGATCTATGTTTCTGTCTTTGTGCCAGTACCATACTGTCTTAATGACTGTGGATTTGTAGTATAGCCTAAAGTCAGGTAGGTTGATTCCGCCAGTTCCATTCTCCTTTCTCAAGATTGCTTTGGCTATACGAGGTTTTTTGTATTTCCATACAAATTGAGAAATTATTTGTTCTAATTCTTTGAAGAAGACCTCTGGTAGCTTGATAGGAATTGCATTGAATCTATAGATTGCTTTAGGTAGTATACTCATTTTCACTATATTGATTCTTCCAATCCATGAGCACGGTACATTTCTCCATCTGTTTGTGTCTTCCTTGATTTCTTTCATCAGTGTTCTATAGTTTTCTATATACAAGTCTTTTGATTCTTTAGGTAGAAATACTCCTAAGTATTTTATTCTTTTTGTTTCGATGGTGAATGGGATTGTTTCCTTAATTTCTCTTTCTGATTTCTCACTGTTAGTGTATAGGAATGCCAGGGATTTCTGTGTGTTGATTTTGTATCCTGAAACTTTGCTATATTCACTGATTAGCTCTAGTAATTTTCTCGTAGAGTCTTTAGGGTTTTCAATATAGAGGATCATGTCATCAGCAAACAGAGAGAGTTTTACTTCTTCTTTTCCAATCTGTATTCCTTTGATTTCTTTATCTGCTCTGATTGCTGTGGCCAAAACTTCCAAAACTATGTTGAATAGTAGTGGTGAGAGTGGGCACCCTTCAGAATGGGAGAAAATAATAGCCAATGAAGCAACAGACAAACAATTAATCTCAAAAATTTACAAACAACTCCTGCAGCTCCATTCTAGAAAAATAAACAACCCAATTAAAAAGTGGGCCAAAGAACTTAACAGACATTTCTCCAAGGAAGATATAAAAATGGCTAACAAACACATGAAAAGATGCTCAACATCACTCATTATCAGAGAAATGCAAATCAAAACTACAATGAGGTACCACTTTACACCAGTCAGAATGGCTGCCATCCAAAAGTCTACAAGCAATAAATGCTGGAGAGGATGTGGAGAAAAGGGAACCCTCTTACACTGTTGGTGGGAATGCAAACTAGTACAGCCACTATGGAAAACAGTGTGGAGGTTCCTTAAAAAGCTGCAAATAGACCTGCCATATGACCCGGCAATCCCACTGCTGGGCATATACACCGAGGAAACCAGAATTGAAAGAGCCACGTGCACCCCAATGTTCATCGCTGCATTGTTTACAATAGCCAGGACATGGAAGCAACCTAGATGCCCATCAACTGACGAATGGATAAGAAAGCTGTGGTATATATACACAATGGAATATTACTCAGCATTAAAAAAAAATTCATTTGAAGCAATTCTACTCAGATGGACGAAACTGGAGCCCATTATCCAGAGTGAAGTAAGCTAGAAGCAAAAACAACAATACAGTATATTAACACATATATATGGAATTTAGAAAGACAGTAATGAGAACCCAACATGGGAGACAACAAAAGGAACGCAGATGTATAGAATAGACTTGTGGACTTTGTGGATGAGGGTAAGGGTGGGATGAGATGGGAGAAGGGCATTGAAGCATGTTAATTGTCATGTGTCTAATCAATCGCCAGCCCAGGATTGATGCTCAGGACTGGTGCAGCGAGATTTCCCGGGGGGGAGGGAGGAGGGAGGGGGGACCCGGAGGGGAAGCATATGTAAACCCATGGTGATATCATGACAATGTA